>MU846406.1:0-28233 GCA_030867225.1 Colletotrichum caudatum
GATAGCTTTAAGCATTATCGTTCTATGCGTTTATATATTTCTGCCTTCTATAATAGCATTATTAGATACTATATCATAAGGTGTTTAATTATTATGTTAGGCCTATATATATAGCCTTAGTTTCTATATATTCACTTAGTTAGTTTAAGCCTTTTATATCTCAATTCTTCTATGCCCTGCTGTGTGCTCTAACTCGTGACAAATTTGGTGTAACCTGGGATCCTCGGTGACGACAATGGCTCGCCGTTTGACTAGCTACCGGTGGATGGGGCTGAAAATGATACGCAAGTTATCAAAGACCTACCGGTCCGAAATCTAAAGCATTGCTATAAGCATGTTTTAGGGCGACACAGCTATCACCGAAACTAAGATCGCAAACCCGCAATCTACGCTAAGTGTAGCACGTAACATGGCGGGAAGCTTATCATTTGACTTATTGCTATCAAAGATTGCTTACATCCCTGAGAAACGTACCTCTATAAGTCAAGCTGAATAGTCTGCGGACCCATTCGCACTGCTGTAGTGGATCTTCAGTTAAGCATCCAAGCAGAGTACTCGGAGCTACTTCTAGGCACTTGAGAAGCTAGTAATCAGGGTAAAAAATGGATATTTGTATCCGGTTTGTATTGCAGCCATATCTAGATTTCCTCTATCTTATCAACTGCATTCAAGTAGCCCTGGGTCGTCTCCATATTTTAAAGATTGAACGTCTGTGCTGAAAGCGGAAGATAAATCTGCGCCAAACCGTAGAACTCCACAATGTCTTCAATCTGTTTTTGAACGTCTTATGATATGCCTGCGAAACAATATGAATAGGGTGCAAACAGTGTTTTTAAAAACTTCAGCAAATGGTGAGCGGTCGCAATTTTTCTTCCATCTTAATCCATTGGGCTTTGAAAAGGTCGTAGAATATGCCTCCCAGAAGCGGAGGCTGGCCGCCACCACCAAGCACGCCATCATACGATACGCGGTGTCATTGGTCATCGAAAGTATGGCGTCTTTTATTCCGCTCGCTAGATCACCATATTGCTGATAGTGTCCATGCGGCCGAAGTCGCTGGCTAACTACAGGGATCCATGAGTCGTCTTGGGATCAGCTACGTCTCCGCAGGATCCAACACATCCTTGTGCAGGAAGCCCTTCAGCAGATTAGCGTCGATATCGGTCTGGTAGTAAAGGTGCATGTCGCCATGAGACCCGCCTAAGACGACACCATCCATACTCTGATTTCCGAGACTGTGTGAGTTAAGCGGGATGGAGAAACATGACTGGGGAGGTTGTAGATAAGCCCACCCGACACCCAGCTCGCGGGTGGTCAGATTCCGTTGTATTTCCCACCTCTTCGATGCACCAATGGCTATCATGTCAGAACCCAAGGAAACGCAGCCGCCGAAAAATGAACCTTTCCTTCATGAAAAGGACCCAGAAGTGCTTGTGGAAGTCAAAGGGCAGTATGCGAATAATGCAGGATACATGGAGCCAAAGAGGACTTGGAGATCATACCTCTGGTCAAGTAAGTCTAGGCACATGCTTGAGCTGATACAACCTGTTCCTGACCTATCAAGCCCTTGACGTTCCGAAAGACGAAGCGAGGTTCCTTACGAAACTCGACCTGACGCTCATTTCAGCATCCGCTCTGGGCGTGATGTGTCGCTACCTTGACCAGGTCAATATCACCAATGCCTTTAGTAAGCAGAGACTGAAGCAACTAATCCCAAGAATGTCGGAATCTGTTGACAACTCCAAGATAGTGGTATGAAAGAGGATCTTTCGCTTTACGGAAAGGAACTGAACTACGCAAACGCCATATGGAGCGCAGCGTACGTGTTTGGTCAGATTCCGTCCAACCTCTTGCTCACCCGAGTAAGTCGCTAGTCGACCTGTATGCAGCATGTTTTGAGTCTTGGCTAATGTGATCGAACAGGTCAACGCACCGCTTTACATTGCGTTCCTCGAGCTTGCCTGGACTGTCTTCACCTTCGCCACTGCTGCTGTGAAAGACGTGAACCAGCTCTATGTTTTCCGTTTCTTGTATGCCTTCGTTTTTGAAATGAATCTTCTCTCTTCCTGTCCGATCTAACTGTGTTGCAGCGTGGGTCTGTTCGAGGCCGGTCACTTCCCTGCCGTCATGTACGTGTGCTCCAGCTACTACAAGCCCCACGAGCTGGCTCGGCGCAACACGTTGATCCAAATCTTCACCTCTGTTGGCCCTCTGTTTTCCGGCTTCCTCATGGCGGCCGTGCATGCCGGTCTTGACGGAGCCAATGGCCTGCCCGGGTGGCGATGGATGTACATAGTCTGTGGCTGCATCTCGCTCCCCTGCGCGATCTGGACAGCGTTCGCAATGCCCCAGCTGCCTTCGCGCGCAAAAGCTAATTGGTAGGTCTTGTCCGGGCTTTCGGCGGTTCGATATCACTGACGCAGTCTGCTCTTGGTTCAGGATCTTCACGGAGAAGGAAGTTGAGTTAGCACGCGCCAGAATGCCCTCGGAGATCAAGCCATTTACTGGCCTCTTCAAATGGAAGGATATCCGGTGCTGGCATACCACATGGCACGTGTATTTTTGTGAGGACCATAAATGCGCCGTTATGTTGGCCAAAGTTTAACAGTTGTAGTTCCGCTATTTTTCGCATTCGCCGCGCAACTAGGCCAGTCCGGGGGTTCAAGTAAGTCAATGCCCCATACGTGACCCTTGATTAGTATGTAGTGTCAGGTGCTAAGGCTTCATAGTGATCTTCTGGGTCAAGAGTTACAACCTACCAGGCAAGCCGGCGTTATTCTCAGTGGCCGAGATTAACATCATTCCTCTTGGTGTCAGTTGCCATGACTATGTCATTAGTTGAGTGAATGAAGCTCATTGTGTCCAGATCAACCTAATCATGATTTTCTGTACCCTCATCAACTCTTGGGTCTCGGATAGCCTCCCAGGCTCAGCCAGATGGCCGGGAATGCTATTTGCTAGTAGCATGGGCATCATCTTCCCAATCGCACTTGCTGCTACACCGGTCCATCCTCCGAACATTGGAACTCGTTGGACCTTGTATTGTAAGCCTTCCTAACGTCCTACGAGCCACGAGAGAATGAACGGCTGACAAGTTCCCGCTTTTGACAGATCTGACCGCACTTTCTGGGACCTGTGCAGGTCTGACTTGGACGTGGGTGAACGAAACGAACCGCCACGACCCTGAGAAACGGGCGTACGTGTCCGCGTTGGTCAGTGCTTCAAAGACTCTGGACTTTTGCTTTTTTTGACTCACCAGAAGCTGACTTGAATGCGACTCTCAGATGAATGCGTTTGCGTACATCTTCACCGCCTGGGTTCCAATTTTCACGTTCCCAGCCAATCTCCAGCCGTACATTGTCACTGGCAACTATGTAACAGCAGGCTTCGGAGCTGCAGCGGCCGTGACTGTTTTGGTAATCCGTCACTTTTACAATCGGGATCTCAAGAGGCAGCAAATATTGAAGAAGTAGCGGTTGCGGAGCTTTGCTCGTATCGGCTTTTAGCCGTGTTCGTGTTGCAAGCCAAAAGGCCTGTCAAGCTACACCAAATGTCGCTTTACAAATAATACAAAGACTGCTGTTATGCTCTCCAACTTCAAACTCGAGAGTTCCTTCTTTCAACCTATCGGCCTGGTACAGGGACATGGCTCCTCTCAAAACTTCCCATGGGGCTCATATGAAGACGGTAGTGAACTTATCATTTACTAACGAGACTACTGGAGAGTCCTTGACCAGTGCTTTGGGTGACGTCTGGTCAGGTTATCCCCAGTGTTAAAAGGTCATCCATGTTTCTGTTGGCGCGAAGCTAAGAAGCTTTCTATGGCTGTATTGCAGGGAAAGTAAACTCGTACTACCTGGCAAGAAATTGGATTGATCATTTGTACATCTCGTCATAAAATTTCCTTATCTATGTACAGGTTCTCCAACCGGAGCATCCCACGACACACCATCGCCGATCCCATCCCTCAAGAGCTCAACCATCCAGTGTCACAACACTCAACTCGTGCCGCTGCAACCAACGAAGTTGTTGCCGCTAGCGCCAGTGTGGGTGATCTGACCAGCCTGGCCGCAAGAAGCGTTGATGACAACACGGTCCGCACCGGGAGAGCCTGGAAGCACAGTCAGTCGCGAGCCTCCACCACCACTACCTACGCTCTCCGTACGCGCGTGGGACGACACGTCACCGAGCAGAGTCGCGCAAAGTCGCTCGAGTACTCACCTCCAGTGTAGACGCCGCTTGTCTTGATGGGGAACTCGTACCACGGGCCGCTGACGTCAAAGTCGAAGCCCTCGAAGTTGTTGTAACGGTGGGGGTAGGTGGAGCTGCCGGCGACGGTACCGGCCTTGACGTGGGTGCAAGCGGCGTTGGAGGCGGCGTTGACCTGGGCGGTGCTGTAGGTGGTGCTCCCGCAGGTGGTGGAGCGCTTCTGGAGGAGCTCCGTGGGGACGGCCTGGGCCGCGAGGGCGAACAGGGAGACGAGGACGAGAGAGAGCTGCATCTTGGAATACCTCGGTAGGTGGGACAAATGAAGCTTCGGTGAGGGTGCAGACGGGTGGGTTGCGAGGCGAGACTGGGGGTGGTTGGGCCTGAAGAGCGTCTCAAGCACCGAATCTATCGCGGAAACATCATCATCTTATACCAGTCCGCAAATCCAAAAATAAACTTTCTGTTGGGCAAGGGGTCAGGTTCGTTGCGATGCAACGGCAGTCGATAGCCGAGCAAAGGATGGGCCTCAAGGGTAGCGGTGACAGTATCGCCAAGGGCACTTGTTGATCACTGGTCCTCAATGCGGAAGGTGTTTATCGGGACGTTATCGCGCGTGGCCAGGAACGCGGCCGTGGTTGGCTGGCATATACATACACGAAGCCACGGGTCTCCGTCCTACCCGCCCGGCTCACACGTATTCCACCCTCCCAGCTAATTAGCATCCGCTACTCTATGCCAACGTATCTGAGCCAAGTTACACGGTAGCATCAAGCAAACAACAGGGCCTCTCGAGCGATATGGTGGCGACATGGATGTCGTGCGCTAGTCAGGCGCATCTACCGACCGACGGCATTGCGATCCCGACCCCAAACCCGAGCAGACACGAGAAGTTGAGCAGCGTTCCAAGCCGGGTGAGGAAGTCTTTCCCGTGTCTACAGTCTCCCTTCCCACAGGCCATGCAAAATCCCCGCATTGAAGCGCACCACGTAGTATTTGGCTCCTGTGGGATCGGAGGTCCCACCTGTCCCTTATTAACCAGCTGTCGAAAAGGGGTTAACCTCGTTTTGGATTTGAAACGTTCAGGCTCTGCCTAACATTTATTATGCCAAAGGATTCGTAGAGGGAAGCTGCTTTTTCAGCTTAAGCGCCCACGTCAAGGCTGACATGACAGGCTCTCTTGGATGTTACCTTCTCCATTGAGGGCTGCAGCTCAGCCGAGATGCGCTCGTCTCGTCGCCGGGAGGTCAGCACAGGTCGCGATTGGACAAGTCGACTTTTCCCTCTCGGGGAGAATTCCCACGTTATGCCCCTTACTCTCTCTCAGTAAATACTCAAAGTGGGACAGCGGACATGTCCGGCAGTTTCTGTCACTAAAGCCTCTGCTGTCAGTAGGGTTCAACATCTCCGGAACGGGCCAAGATGAGATTTGGGTTGAAAATGATGAACGACAGGACTCGAACAGAGGAGAGTATGCCCTCGATGAATCGATTTTTGCAGTTAGTTTGGCTGCTCGTGCCCATGCTCCTCGCCCGATAGTAAGGAATCGGTTCGGATTGGGGCATGCCGAAGCTCGCGCGTCGCCGACGAGGCCCGGAAACTCGGCACGCCGGTCGCAGTGTTGCGTTCGGGGTTTTTGAACATGGGGCGCCGAGCCTGCATCGGCGCCGACGCTTAATCAGGCAACACCCTTTAATTTGCAGGGTCATATTTGGCGACTTGAACGGGTCTTTACAGTAAAAGTGGATTCGGTAGAATTTGCCAGAGGTGCCGTGGGAAAACTATTAACTATTATACGATGGGGTCGGCCGTGCTAGCACAAGATTCAAATCATACGGCCGAGAGCATGCTCCAATCTTGTTGACTCAGCCATTTTTCGACAGAGGGGGTTTGGATCTTGACGTTCAGATCAGTTGGAAACTTGATAGAGTCCTTCCACCCAGCCACCTCCTCGCCAAAGAGGCCGTACTCGGCGAGCCACAGCCAGCTTTCGGGTGCTTCGCGTCCCAACGGCGATGCAGCCGCCAGATCGTCTACAGACCTTTTTACGTAGACAAAACGGTGTCGTGTCGACCCGTGAAGCACTTTGATGCAGTCACGCAAAGACTTCAACTCGTCGTAGGCCGCCAGAACAGTCCCGATCGGCTCATCAAGAAGCAGTGTTTTGACAAACGGCCCGGTGCTGACGGCGGGGTCAATGAACGGGACCGGGGTGTCGACATCCACGGGCCCTTGAAACTCGGCCGTTCCTGTCTCTCGGTTGGGCTTGGGTCCGAAGTATGATCCAGGCGAGATGTTGGAGTTGTAGAAGCCGACCAAGATCTGCGACGTCTTCGCCCACAGTGCGGGGTGCTCTTGCTGGATTTGCCTAACGATGTTGGCCTTGCCGTCAAAGTGATGAACCTTCCTCAGCTTCCCTTGGCTGAGTGCTGATACAGGGGGTAAGCTGCTGAAGACAAACCGCTCGAGACTGTGTGTCTCCGCCGCCGCCTGAGCAATGTTCCGGCCCCAGAGCTCCTCGAGCTCCTGCGTGGCAACGGCGAGCTCGATGCCTTCGTCTCGGACTCTGTTGGCGACCATTTCGGTTCCGATGGCGCCCCAAAAGTCGGTGACTGCGAAGATGGCAGTGGCGGCGTCAAAAGCTACCTTGAGCTCCGCGACCGAGTCGAGTGACGCAGAGACCATCTCGGCACCCAGTCTTGACAGCTCGGTGGCGGGAGGGGAGGAAGTGTTGCGAGTAAGGCCCCGGACATGCCACTCGGCCGCGAGAGATGGATCGCTGACAAAAGTCCGGACGACGGAACCGCCTTGATTTCCGGTGGCGCCTAGGACGACGAGAATTTTCTTGGTGGAGCTGGACATTGTGCTTGGAGCGAGATGAGCTGGTTTCGTGAAAGTAGGGCACAATGAACAACTGAGTAACTCGAGGTGGTAGTTTCGAAAATTCAAGAGACATCATGATGCGTATGCACTTGTTGTTTATATAACCGGCTACTTTGACGAATCGGGCATTGAGAGTGGGCTCTAAGTGAGATTTGCAACGAATGTGCACATTCGATGGTGTCTTATATTCACATAACGTTACTGTGGATGATGAATTGAGTGGGCATGGATAGCGTGTTAGTAATCTTTCTCCGTCAACACCGGCCGCGGAAGTCTTCACAACGTAGAGCGATGATTAATTGGTCCACCCTGGGTACCCGAGCAGTTTAGCGGCTGATTAGTCTTGGACGGCAGAAACTGTATTTACGTGGACAACATAACATTATGGAGATGGCGGAGTTAGTTCGCGCGATATCTTATGCAGCAGCTATTATCTACTAGACTTGCATTGGTCCCTAACTAGACGTCAATTGCGTCTGATTTCCAACGAATTGGACTGGGCCCGGCCGATACCCCCACATCAAAGGCCGGGATCCGGTCCGGATTTGAGGAGCTTCGGTGCCGAGGACCGAAAGATTACGCAAGCAATAACCTTATCAGCCGATAAGACTCGGCCAAAGGTTGTTCCGCGTCCGGCGCGGCACCGAGGTATGGTGTCCGTGCGGCAGCTTGGGCGAACGACGTGGAAAGTGGGCGGGTTGCTGTACAGAGTATGTGCCAATTGGCCGCTGGTTTAGCGCAAGCAGCACCTGAAGCTTCCAAGGTCGCTTGGGACGCGCATTTGCAAAGGCGTCCGGGCTCCGCAAAACGCGTTTTCGTGGAATTTCAATCAAACCCCCAATTTCCTCCCAAAAAGCTGCGTTTGGCGTCGTCGTCGCTTTTCTATCCCAACCGCTGCTCTTCGACTCGCATCAACCGGCTACGGCCATCCCATCAATCACCAAAGTGTTCCAAGCGCAATCGCCCTCCTCCCATCGAGACGGAACCTCGCATCCTTTACCTCCCGGTCGCCGACCCGGTCTAAATGACCCCAGGCCATCCGCGATGCGCGTCATCAAGCCAACATGGCTGAGCCATAGCGGAGAGCAAAAGGACTTCGAAGTCTACAGCTGCCACGTCTCCTCGGACGGCAAGCGACTCGCGACCGCCGGCGGTGATGGTCATGTGCGCGTTTGGTCTACCGAGGCCATCTACAGCGACGCCAATGGCGACGCAGACGGCAAGCCGAGACAACTCTGCCACATGAGCCATCATCTAGGCACCATCCACTCCGTTCGCTTCTCCCCAAACAGCCGATACCTTGCCTCCGGTGCCGACGATAAGCTCATCTGCGTCTACCACCTCGACAAGAACCCCCCCGTAGCTTCTTTTGGTAAATGCGCCCCTGCCACCAGCGCACCTTGCGCTCGACTTGCCCAGTTGCTGACCTCTTACGATAGGACTCGGCGCCGAACCCCCGCCAATTGAGAATTGGAAGACGTACAAGCGCCTTGTCGGACACGAGAACGACGTCCAAGACCTTGCCTGGTCCTACGACTCCTCAATACTGGTCTCCGTCGGCCTCGACTCCAAGATCGTCGTCTGGTCAGGCCACAGCTTCGAGAAGCTCAAGACCATCACTGTCCACTCCAGTCATGTCAAGGGCATCACCTTTGACCCTGCCAACAAGTTCTTCGCCACCGCGAGCGACGACCGAACCATCAAGATCTTCCGATTCACACCCCCCGCCCCCAACGCCACACAACACGACATGGTGAACAACTTTGTCCTGGAGACCACCATCAGCGCCCCCTTTAAGAGTTCGCCGTTGACGACGTATTTCCGGAGGTGTTCCTGGTCTCCCGACGGCAACCACATCGCTGCGCCCAATGCCGTCAACGGCCCGGTGAGCTCCGTCGCTATAATAGAGCGTACACGGTGGGACAGCGAAATCAACCTGATCGGCCACGAGGGACCCACAGAGGTCTGCATGTTTTCTCCGCGACTGTTCCATACCGAGAACCCGGCGGACCAGCCTGCGAACAACGCGCTCGTCACCGTCATTGCTTCTGCCGGCCAAGACAAGACCCTGAGCATTTGGAACACCAACACGTCGCGCCCTGTCGTCATTCTCCAAGACGTTGCCAGCAAATCCATCTCTGACTTGGCCTGGTCGCCCGACGGAACCACCATCTTCGCGGCGAGCTTGGACGGCTCCGTCTTGGGCATTAAGTTTGACCACGGGGAGCTGGGCTGGGTCGCCAATGCGGACGAGAACGACAAGGCATTGCAGAAGTACGGCGCGTCGCGCAAGGGCATGGGCATCGCCGAGGACATTGAAGGTCTCAACTTGGAGAACCAGAGCAAAGCTGGCGAATCCCGTGCTGCCGAGTCCAGGATGGGCGCACTCATGGGTGACGCGGGTTCTTCCAAGGGGCCAGCCCCTTCCACCAATGGGACGAAAATGGCCGGCAACGGAACGGGCACTTCTACTCCAAAGACATTGAACGGCAACACCGAGCCCGACAAGGACAAGGAAAAGGAAAAGGACAAGGAGAAAGACAAGGAAAAGGACAAGGAAAAAGACAAGCCGGCGGAGGAGAATGGCGACAAGTCTGCAGAGCGAGTCAAGGAGCTCAAGTCTCGAGTAACGGTCGGTAAGGATGGCAGGAAACGCGTTGCGCCGCTGCTGGTGTCTTCGTCCGGTACTGGCCAGTCCTCTCTGCCCCAGACCCAGCTAGTCGGAGCCACATCAACTGCCAAGGCGGCGCAAAACGACGCCCCGCAGACGATTTTGGATCTCGAACGGCCGTTCGAAGGACTGCCCAAGGGCGGCGTTGCTGCCATGTTGCTTGGTAACAAGCGCAAGCTCCCAGCTGTCGAGGGTGAGGAGGAGGAGGATGACCGCGGTTCGAAGCGGCTGGCGACCGACCCTACACCGGTTGTCCTCAACGGTGTCGACGGGGTCGAACCAGCCTCGGTCGTGCCCGCCTCCCATGGCGTGGTCCCAACGCCCGAGTATCTCCGACCGGCGGTCCTCAACCCATCCATCGCCTTTGCGCAGATCCGCCTCGCTGTGCCAAAGGTCAGATCCCACATCCTGCGCCCCCTGGAACGGGGAGTGCTGCTTCCCGAAAGCAGCACAGACGAAGCCTCAAAGGTGCCGGAGAACATTATCCTCGAAGCTCGGAACCCCGTGCAGATCAGGGACCCTTCGTCAATTTCGGCGACCAAACGAGGAAGCCTGCTCTGGCAAGACTATCTGCCAAGAGCCGTCATACTTGTCACAGGAAACAAGCAATTTTGGGCGGCAGCTTGTGAAGACGGAAGCATTCACACATGGACCCCCGCCGGCCGACGGCTGATGAACCCGATCATCATGGAATCCCAGCCCGTCATACTGGAGTGCCGGAACAGCTACCTTCTATCAATCAACGCAGTCGGCCTGTGTCACGTATGGGACCTCCGAAAACAGGCGGCACTACACCCCCCAGTGTCCCTGGGCCCTGTTCTCGAACTGGCGACGACGACACTAAACCTCAACGCCACTACGCCAGGCCCCGGCATCACTTCCGCGCAACTCAACTCGACGGGTCACATCGTGGTGACTCTGACCAACGGAGACGGATACTACTACACCCGCGACATGTTTTCGTGGCAGCGCGTCAGCGAAGCCTGGTGGGCGGTCGGATCTCAGTACTGGAACAGCAACGACTCCTCCATCAGCGCCTTGCAGTCGACTGCCGTGGGACCCGTCACACCGGCGGAGCCAAAGGACGAGAACACGGCCAACGTTTCCGCCGGCATCATTCCCTACCTCGAGCGCCACACGACCAACGAGTTCTTGCTCAAGGGCCGAGCTTACACCCTGCAGCGCATCGTCAAGCTACTGCTGTCCAAGGACGGCTTCGAGGGCTTCGAGTCCACCGTCAGCATTGCCCACCTCGAGAACCGCATCGCCGCCGCCCTGCATCTTGACGCGAGGGACGAGTTCCGTCTCTACCTGTTCATGTACGCCAAGCGGCTCGGCGCCGAGGGCCACCGCGGGAAGGTTGAGGAGCTGCTTAACAGCCTGCTCGGCGGCATCCTCAAGGATAAGGATGACAAGCCGAGCGAGGGTGGCCGGGGATGGTTCAGCCAGGAGGAAGCGATCTGTGGCTGGGACCGTAAGGAGCTCTTGAAAGGCGTCGTGATGATTCTCGGTAAGTCTTTTGTTTCTCTTTCCCAGGGGGACACGCGAAGACCACATTTCTAACACGACTCGGCAGGCAAATTCCGCGAGCTCCAACGACTTACGATCCAGTACGCCCGCGTGCTTGACCTTAACCTGGAGAGCGATGGAGCGATGGAGATCGAGTCATGAGCGTCTTGGGCGGCGAGGGCGGCCCTCGACTCGCGACAGCGCGAGAGGGGCTCGCTCTTCTTTACTAATGAAGCACTACCGTTGTATACTATACCTGCTGGCACTTGTATTTCTTTGTTTTGTCTTTTTTTTTTCCACGGAGAGCAAAAGGGACGATACGGTGTGGTTGTCGGGGTGGGTGGGGAGGGGTTTCGGAGTTGGCGTACGTACCAAAGCCCTGGTTGCTTCAAGCGGCACGGCGAGGAGTGTTTCTATCTTCGCGAGGCCTGCCGAGGTCTGGTTCTGGGGTGCGGTGAGGCTAGTCGGAGCTATCCTTTTAGCCCAGTGAATCATATACCATGAGCATGCCTGAGTGTCACAGATGCTGATACTGGCCCTACACGCGACGGATGGAGGTTGTCCCGGGACCCGTTTCCCGGGGCCTGTTGTTTGATGAATGAGCCGTGATGCAACATCCTCGGCTTACGAGCCGTGAGCCGTGAGCCGTGTCGAAACCGTGGCCTGCTTGTTGTAAGTTTGGTGGACATGAATCGACCTAGGAAGGCTTCTTTGGACTGGGCCCCAGCCGCAGAGACATAACCCCGTTTCACTTTCACGACCACAAAGGCACAGGCTGAATATTATAACGGGGGGAGTTGCCAAAAAAGAGTTCTATTCAGGGGTATATATGCTTGCTCCAGTCCCAGCCGCTCAGAAAGTGACCTCCTCGGTGGCGTCCCTCACCCGCTGCATCGCCCTCCTCAGGCCGCGCTCGTCCTCGGCCCCGACCGCGACGTCGGCGAGGCTGGCGCCCGTGGCGGGGTCCTCGTACCAGCTGACGATGCACATGCGGCCGGCGGCGAAGTCGTCGCGGAACGAGGCGATGAAGTCGTCGCGGCCCTGCCTGCAGCTGATGGAGAAGGACGACCCGCTCATCAGCCCGCGGCTCGTGAAGTGGCGGCGGAGGAGGGGCAGGCAGAGGGAGCCCGAGGTCCTGATGTTGAGGTCGACGATGTGGGAATGGGAGAAGTCCTCTTCGGGCCCGGCGTGGTCGCCGTTGGTGTTGTGGCCGTTCGTCTTCTGCCGCTGGCAGTTGGTCTCCTGGCCGTCGGCCGTCAGCCCGTCGGTCGTCCGGCCGTTCGTCTGCGGGTTCCCGTCTTTCGGAGGCGCGGTTTCGAGGACGTCGGCCCCGGCAGGCCCCACGTAGTTGTGGCTTCGCAACCAGGCGGCGATCTTCTTGACCAGCGGGCCGAACTTGCTCTTCAGCTCGTCCTGGCGCGCGTAGTCGATGGTGCTCCCGATCCAGGCGTTGGCGCCGTCCGTCAGCTGCTCCGAGGCCGCGAGGAAGATGGGGTCGCCGCCGTCGGCGTCCGTGACGAAGAAGGTCAGCCCGTAGTCGCCGACGGGGTCCTCGACGAGGTCCGAGAGGATCAGGGCCGCCGGCCGGAGGTGCGCGTTGGCCTCGGTCACCGAGGAGAGCAGCCTCCGCAGGAGGCCGCCGCGGAGGTCCGCGACCAGCCTGCCGCGCTCCTCCTCGGTGCCGACCACGTACGTGCCCGCGCCGCCAAAGGTCTGCTGGTTCTTCAGCACGAAGGGCAGCGGGCGCGAGGCGAGCGCGGCGAGGATCCTGTCCCGCTGCGCCGCGAACCACCTCCCCCTGGGCCCCGCGCACGCGGGCGGGATGACGAACCCGGCGCCGGCGGCGTCGGCGCACGGCGCGCAGCACAGCCGGGCCTCGTCGGCGAGGCCGTCCAGCTCGACGACGGTGGCCCTGGGCGTGGGGAGGCCGGAGCGCGCGAGCGCGGCCTTTGAGTTGAGGAACCAGTGCGTGTCGGGCGGGACGATGAGGTTGTAGCCCTCGAGGCCGTCGAGCACGAGCTTGTAGGCGATGACGTCGATGCCCGCCTCCTCGACGGGGATCGCCGACGGGCCGGCGCAGAAGACGAGGTCGGGCCGCTGCGCCGCGGCGAGCACCGAGATGGTGCGCTCGGCCTCGCGCCTGTCGTGCGCCTTCTGCCCGTCCGTCTCGTCGATGTGGAAGAGCACGACGGCGGTGTCGCCGCTGATGAAGGCGTCCCGCTGGGCGATGAGCGAGAGGTACTTGACGGCGAGCTGCCGCCGCTGCCGCCGCTCCTCGTCCCCGTCGGCGGGCCTGCTGCAGGACTCATCCGGCGGCACGGTGTTGAAGGGGGTGTCCTGGTACAGGTATTTGGCGTTGCGGGGGACGCTCGCGCTGAGCTCGGCGCACGAGTTGATGCCGCAGAGGACCTGGGCGATGCGCTTGTCGGCCTGCTTGGGGCACGCGCGCCGGTAGAGGTCGGCGAGCGTCGTGTCGAGCGTTACCGTGGGCAGGTCCGGCATGGCGTCGTCTTCTTCAGGTTGTGTGCTTGCCCTCGGTATCATTACGAGACTATATAGACGAACCGCCCCCGCAAGTATCGATACGACAAACTTACGGCCCTAATCTGTCGTTGGAGTGTGACGGGATCAGCTTTGGATTATTACTTGCCAACCATGTTTATGTGAATACGGAGCAGAGTTGATGTGTACGCAACAGAGCTGTCAGTGTAAAGACATAAAAAGCCATCACATCACCCCCCTTGCCGGCGGCGCCCAGGTTGACGTGACCTCGACATTCCAAACCGATTGGCTGCCATGAGTGCAGATCCCCCCCCCCCCCCCCCTCCGGGGCTGTGGACGGGGAGGATCTTCAGTCAAGGGGTTAAGGGACGGCGACCACATGTGGCCGCACAACGCGAGGGAGGACAACCCAATGCCCACCGGCAAACCCTGAGGGCCCGCGGGAAGGGAGATGTTGATGTCATTGCCCGCAGCCACGTTCGCAAGGGGCCGTTTGGGGATCCGCCTAAGCCTGTAATGGGCCGGTGATGGACCATTCCGTCCGACCATCTGTGATCGGGGCGGGCTCGCATGTGAGACCTCTTGACGTCGCTCGGGCCGTGAGGGAGCATTGCAAGCACGGGCTTCTTGGCGGAGCGAGACGCTCACAGCCTTTTTTTTATTTTTTTTTATTTTTTTTTAGGTCGCGATGAGACAGCTGGCGGTAATGGTCTCATAGCCCTACCGTTTCTCTTGAGCGTTGCGTCGTTGTCCAGTCGAGGGTCAGCCGAACGCGGTCGAAGCCCACGAGCAGGGAACCACAAGAGTATGGCAATTCATCCTGAATCATCTTTCCTGTCGGATCCCAATTGAGCGACAGGTACGATCTTGTAAGCACATGACTACAGCAGCACACCAGATATACTAATCACGAGATTGATTCCGACTCGACCTCGGACTTTTGTTCTCGACAAGTCTCGAGTTTTACCAGAGTCAGAAGGACAAAACGGAAGCGATGGCGGCGGTAGGGAAGAACACCAGGGCCACAGCTAGTAGAATGAGTATTTTATGAAAAGCGACTTTTATTGGGTTATTGGTCTGTCCTTGTCTAGAGACATTATGCCACGGCAGCAGCGTGAGAACGGAGATATAGCACCCCCGTTTGACTGAGACAGATATTGCCTTCTGAGGGGCTTCGAGCAACCTACCAAACCGCACAGCTGCTTATACGGATGATTTGCTTGAGTTATTGCTTCTTTTGGGAGCTGGAACGCTCCACCATGATATCGCGAGCCGCATTGTGAAAGTTGAATCCTTCTTGGGGCCTATGCCGTGCCTCGAGAGGTTCAGGTTTACTGCGGCAGGTTCCATGACACCGTAAGTTGTTAAAACCTAGAGAACAAAAAACATTTATTTTTATGGTCATCTCAGAAGAAAATTTCACAAAACAGGCAGGTGATTCCATGCCCCAAATTGTGGTGTAACCCGGAATCAACTGTTACGTCACAGCAAGAGAGAGCTCACTTGAACCTCGCGGACTACTGGCGCCATTGAGAAGGCTGAACAGAGTCGGACTATAGAGCTGTATATCATCACGGTCTCAAAGTGTCATTCAAAATTCATGGACTAGTTTTATGTATAAACGTGCAAGCAAAATTCGATTCTGTAGGTACCCATCTAAAAGACCATATCCCGTACTTTTCCCGTGACCCCTACCAGCTCTGGGATATTACAGCCTCAATCCAATTCTTCGCCCTCATCACAAGCAAACTTCATTGGACTTGGACCACTTCTCTGATTTAACTCACATCCCGTAATATTCAAGTCTCTGTTGTAGCTGATACATCTAATTCTCCAAAATGCTCTTCGGCATCACCGGCGCCGACCTGGATATGGCTGCACAGTGTCGCTCTAGGCGTCAATGGCGAGCACGCGGGGACACCCGAACAGCGGGCTTGACACCTGAGTTATGATCAACTGTGAGGGATGAAGGAAATAATTACGCGAAAAACACCTCTCTAGCCGAGGGGATTGAGGGTTATGAAGGCCTGCAGCGTCCAAAACGCCAACAAGCGTTCCACTTCCTTTACACTTGCAATTTGCGGGACAGAGCAGTTCGGGCAACGATTCCGGTAGAAAGTGGAGCCTAAGTCCAGAACATCTGGCTTTGAGACTGAGGGGCTCTCTGCCGAGTGATGCGTATGTCCGGGCCGCCGAGTAAAAAGAAGCAACCCCATGGTCTTGGGTCTTCAGCTGCGGAGCTGGGCGAATGAGGGTCTTTCTCCCAAGCCAGTGTTCCGTTCGTTCTTCTCCAGCAATAGTCAAAAGTATGGATCAGAAGTGTTTGTTCTGTGCCTTGCGTCACACCGGCGCGGACACAGTTCTCTAGCTGACGATCAGTGTTCAGGGTCTTGGATGGGAAACCGTCGTCTCAGACTGCCGGTGTTGAGTGATTACATTCAACAACGCCATATCTTGGGTCATTGTCCCCGAAAACACGTTTGTTATGCAATGGCAGAACTGAATAAACCCTTCTAATGCACTGTTAGAATTCGTGGAATCGAAAGTTTTGAACACGATTCACCCCACAAATGCTCTTCTTGCGCTTGTGAAAAGAAGAGGCGAGGAGGATACCTTCCCATAGACATACCCCGCTTCCTCTAGTCGAGATGTCTCATATGGTGTCATACAGACTCCTGAACTTGACAACTGAACGCAGCCAGTCTCAGTTAGAACTCTTGGGAGGCGACTAGCGTAGTCTCTCTGTCCAAGACACCGAACGATTCCGCTGATGTCATTTCATGCGGTTCCGTCTGCCTGGTAGTTGGGTATTCAACGGATTTATCTTCTAAAACTTCCATGGGCATTGACAGGAGCTCCCCCTAACGTCCAACGACTAGAGTCCTCAACATGAAAACGGCGAGAAAGGTATCATATCCAATTGCGGCTACAGGATAATGATGTCATTTCTTGCGAAGGCGTTGGCTAACTTTCTTGTGCCGCCCTTCTATTAAACACCAACCATTCCACTTGAGGCATGTCTCAAGTTGCTCTCTGAAAAGTATGGCCCGGTATGTATAGCCCTTGTCTAGATGGCCTTGAGCATTTGACATCGCGATACATAAACCAATCAGGTGTTTCTCGATCCCCCGCGAGATAACGAATGGTTCTTCCCACGACCTTGGCGGCTTTCTTGGTTGCGAGATCAGGGATGCAAGCATGGAGTTGCTCACAGGTGCCGGCAGCGCCGAGGCTCCCTCGACAAGGAGGTTTTTCTAGTTCTGTAGATCTGGAGGCTTTGAATTGTTTATGGTCTCGGCTACATCGACGTTCCGAGCCGTAATGCTCTCTATATTGGTAGCGTTAGAGCACGAAATGCGGCGCTCTTAGAGCCTAGGGCGCGGTGCGTTGGGAAACCAGCTACTGTCGAGCTCTGTCTCAAGAACATGACTACGCAGATCCAACCTCTTTTGTTATTGCAGATGATGACGATAATCCCGTGAGTGCAGTAATTGACATGAGGAATCCAGGGCGTATTGAGAGGTCTGGAATGTTATTAAGAACGGAAAGCAACTACTACAGCGATCTCTTCCCCCTACCACACGAACACATCGGCTACTTCTTATATAACTCTCCGACCATAGATTCATGGCACAGATCGCATACCAATATCTCAACACATCCCTTGCCACTTACTTTGGATATCCCGTCAATATGGCAACCACTCAGATCCAGCCCGCCGAGCAGCCTCACAAGCACCTGGACAGCCGCATCAATGGCAACACAGCAGACACCACAGGCGAGTCAGACCTGTTGGCCAATGAGATGTCCAGTCTCACCATCAATGACCGCAATCGCCCGCGTCGTCCGCCTCGGTCATCGGAGGTGAACCACCATCACTCGTCGCGTGGTGGCAGCCCCAACGGCTCCGTCCGGAGTGCATACACCACCCGTCGTCGTGTGAGCCGTACATCATGGGGCGCCGGCGGCTTGTCTGCCGCCCACCGCACCGAGATCTCGAAGGAGCTCACGTCCCAAGCCGAGGGCGAGTTCTTCGCCCTCACAGAACTCATGACCAGCATGTCCAGGCGGAGTCTATCTTTGAGAGAAGTCTGGAACAAGATCATTGCCGAACGCGATGCAGCCTATGCTGAGATGGACCGCATGTGCGAGCGATACGAAGAGTTGACGGAAGTCATCGAGCAGAAGGAGAAGGAGCACCACCACCACAACAACGGCCATGACGAGCGCAAGCAGGAACTCCTAAAGATCCGCTTCGAGCTTACCGCTGCAGTCAACAGCGCGTCTGACTTCAAGTTGAAGTTGGCTGAGCGCGACACCGAATGCAAGGCCCTCCGCCATGAGATCGCCGAGTCCAAGGAAAGTCTCACGTACATCCGAAAGGAGCACGAGGAGCTGAAAAAGACGTCCGAGAAAATGCGATTGACCCTCGTCGCCACCGAGGCTTCCCGCGCCGATCTCGACGACAAGTACGGCAAGTTGCGCGGGGAGCGTGAGGCCCTTGATCTCAAGTACACCGATCTGCAGTCTCACCACGAGGAAGTCAACAACCAGTTCGAGTCCACCAACAAGGAGCTGGTGCAGTACAAGCAGAGCAACGCCGCTCTCAAGAAGGAGAAGCACGCGTTGCTCCACAAGACCGGCGAACTTGATGATTCCCTTCGCAAGGTCGAGCACAGACACGACGAGATCAGGCGCAAGTACAAGGAACTCGAGGAGCTCTATGAGAAGAGGAAGCACGAGCTCAAGGAGCTCCACGAGACTGTCACACGCGTCAGGATCGAAAAGGACGATGCAGTCAATACCATCAGGGTCGAAAAGGAGGAACTCGAGCAGTACGTTGAGAAACTCAAACGCGAGATTGAGGCGGAGCATGGCCGATGCGAGGACGCCGAGGACCGTTGCAACAAGTGGAAGCTCAAGTGGGAGGACTCCGAGAGGGAGATCGTCTCGGTCCGCGAGGAAATCTCTCACATTGAGATTGTACATGCTGAGATGCGCGAGACCATAACCAAGAAGTCCGAAGAGCTCCGCGTCCTCGTGATCGAGAAGAAACGCCTCCAAGAGGAGGGCGAGCGCGCCAGCGGGCGCGCTGACGACAACCACCGCCAGATGCTCTTGGTCCAGGAGACCCTCAACCACACCGAGTCTCTGCTCAAGAAGACGCAGGGGGAGATCCACTCCAAGACGGAGCGCATCGAGCGCCTCGAACTGGACTGCGGCCTCGCCAAGGGCAAGGTCGAGGAGCTGGAGATGGAGGTCCACACCCACCAGTCCCTCGTCGCCAAGCTCAAGATCGAGGTCGACGACCTCAACGGCCAGTGCGGCAGCCTCAAGGAGAAGTGCCACGACTGGGAGCAGAAGTACGAGGACGTGTACGAGAGCATCACCGAGATCGAGGAGGGCAGCTCCAGCTTCGAGTTCGAGATCTCGGCCATGCGCACCATGCTCCGCGAGGCGAGGGAGCAGAAGGAGCAGGCGATCGCGGCGCGCAACTCGGCGGACCGCGAGCGCGACCAGGCGGTTGCCCAGTTTGAGGAGAAGTGCCGCGAGCTGGAGCGGCTCGAGGAGAGGATGAGCGCCCAGATGCACGAGATGAGCCTGCGTTCTGGAAGCAAGACTGTCACGACGACACGTTCCTTCAAAGGCGGGAACCAGAAAAGGGCCAGTCACAGCGGCTCATCCAGCACTACGGATGAATCGTGAGGATGCTTAGCGGACTGACCTTTTGTGTATTGCCTCGGTCGGTTGCTTAGTTGTCGTAACAGTAGTTACATCTGAATATTTGCTTTTGCCGTTTTCGCTAGTACACCGGCGCCAGGTTCGGAGTAAGAGTGTAGTATGATTCTAATTTCTTGATTAAATAAAGTCAGAAGTTACAGCTAAATGCCCAGCTCGATGCCCACGGTCAGGCCGTGGGCATCATGTAATCGCCTTCAGTGCGTCTCTGGTATTTTGCTCATTATCTAAAATTTTCACACCCGAATGACCATTACATCTTGTTGACTATCACCTCCAAACCAGGTTTTATCAGTCACATCCATGTGTTGTACCGCCTACAAACTCTTCCCGGGTATCAATCTCTCTTGCCCTTGCCTTCTTCCTCGCTGCTCGTCAATGTGGTCTCGCTCTGATTGATCCTGAAGCTAAAGTCCACAACTCCCACCAAGCTGCTAATGGAGCGCACCAGGCCTTCCAAATCATCACACACGAGCGAGCTGCAGACTTGCAACACGGCGAACTCGGTGTATCCATGCTGTTCGACGTTTCTCACGTCCAGAATGCTCCCGCTGCCGAGCGGGCTCACCGTCTCCGTCAGCTCGGGCATGCCCGCCACGGTCGAGGTGTCGCTGTCAGAGGACTCCTCGACGACGCTGGGCTTCTGCCCTGAGGGCCGGACCTCGGACCCGGTCCTGGTGTTTACGGTGACGAGTCTGTGCTCGAGTTCGCTGCCCCGTCGTCGAACGCCTTGATCCGGCGCCGGACATTGGAGGTGCAGCAGTTTGCGAGTGAGCTCGTTGGGGCGCGGGAGCTGCATGAATGGCGGAAGAGACTGGCCAGAAAGCAGGGAGTTGGACAAGAGGGTAAGCGTGGATAGAATGGTATGTTGCGATGGCTCGCTGCCGGCGAGGACCTCGTTCAACGCACGAAGCCAGTGTCGGTCGCTTTCCGACGAGGAGGCCGAGGATATGTCACGGGGCTTCCACGTGACGGTGTAGGCGATCAGTGTGAGGTATCGCATGATACTCGTTGAGCGCCTAATGATGTCCTCGTAGGTTGCCCGCGGGAACTTGCCGCCGACGTCGGGCTCCCATTTCTGCCAATGGGCGTGGCTGTCCAGGCTAGGGAGCAGCAACAGAAGCTTGCCCAGGATCCGGCGTCTCTCCTTCTCCATCTTGTGGGCGGGCGTGCCGGGTTTCTTGATGTCGCCGTGGGTTTCTTCCATCGTCGCCTTGATGGTCTCGCTTATCACGCTGAAGTAGTTGGCAAGAAGGTACAGCGAGGCGCTCAGGTCGCGTCGGAGCCATCTGCGGTCGGTCAGCGGCGCGGGAAAGATGGTCCAGATGAAAGCGACGGCGCATCCAGCAGCGACACAGGCAAGCCGGTAGGGAGCCAGGAGGTAGGTGGGATAGTACGGTTGCCCGGTCGCGGCGGCGGCCGCCTCGCCAATCTTTTTCACCTGCAGCTCGTAGCCGATGATGAGGACCTGAGTGATGATGGTGATGAGCCAGACGGGCATGAAGCGAGGGTACTTCAGAATAAAGTACTGTTCGACGAAGATGAAGAGCCAGAGGAAGACGATGACCCCGGCCGTGCGCTCGACGACTATGTACCAGATGATGTAGGAGAAGATGACGGCCACGCATGTTCCGCCGACACGGCACACGAAGCCGAAGATGGACTGGCCTGCCGTAATGGTCATCCCGATGGCGATCATGATCATCGCCCAGACCAGCCGCTGTTCGTTGAAGAACGTCTGAGTGCTCTGGAGGAAGGCCATGATGCCGATGGTCATGGTGGCGATGGCGACGCGGAAGCCGAACATGGATTCCCCGGAGCCCACGAAGCCCGAAAACCGCCTCACGTAGTTGCCGAAGCGCTCCCACGCGTTGCGGGCCGGCAGGTGCTCGGGGTCTTTCTTCTTGTTGTACCCGTCGCCCGCGTACACGACGTTGGCCCCCATCTCTGCGATGTCGGGCGTCTGTTCCGGCGACGCGTCTTCGGTGCTGCCAATGCCCTTGAACCACTTCTTGAGTCGTTTCTGCGAGGGGACGATGAGGCGCTTCCGGGCCATCGTGCCGTCGGCAACCTTGGAGTCGGCGAACATGACGAGATCCTGCACCGCCTCGCCGAGGGCGAGCATGAGCTTCTCCATGTACAGCATCACGTAAAGCTGAGTTTGGTCGCGCTCCCGCATCCTCGTATCCAGCTTTTTCAGGTGCAGATCCTGGCGCTCCTTCTCCGTCGCGAGCTGTCTCTCCCGCAGCCAAGTCTTGAGCATCACGCCCTTCTTTTCGTTGAAGCCCCGTACCCGCTCGGCGAGCAGCTCCGCGAAGCCCGCTTCTCCCGGCTTTGCGGCGGTCTTTGCCCCGGCCTCGTTTTCGACATCGGCGGCCTTGGCCTTCTTCGGCCTCGGCGCAAGTTCGAGGACGATGGAGACATGTTCGAGTCCCTGGTCCATCGCTTCCGTGAGGATCTCGAAAGGCTCGCACAGCTGCTCCATGATGTTGTTCCAGACCCTTTTCTCCAGCGTCCTCTCGACCTCGGAATCGCCTCCTGTGCCCGCATCGGCACCCCACCCGTGGTTCTCGGACGCGCGGCGGAAGATGTCGACAATGGTGCCGATGCCGTTCAGGGGAATCATAATGCTCCGCAGGCGATTATAGATCTCGCCAATGTCCTTGGAGTTCAGCTTCCCGTAGGCGATATCCCGCTTGGCAAACAAGATGTCGCCGTGCATCTTGCCGAAGAGAGCCGAGATTGCCAGGGCCGTGGCCTTGATCTCGCCTGCTGCCTTGGCCTCGTTGGTGATCTCCGGACCCTTGCTCTTGTTCTTCTTGAAAACGTTGCTGCTCTTCGTCTGGTGCCGCTCCAGCATGTCCGGACTCGACAGCGTCTGCAAGTAGCTCAGCTGCAGCCGGATCGATTTGCGAACGAGCCCGATCGCCGCCTTGAACTCGCCGCTCACGACCTTTCGGCTCGAAACGGGAAAGACAAAAAGGGACACGCCCGTGGCGATGCCCATGGCGCTGAGCATCGCGACCAGGAGGCGCCTCACGAACGACTCGGCCGTGGCGGTCGTTACCATCAGGGGCCCGAAGGTGCAGGCGACGTTCATGAAGATGGAGTAGATCATGACGGGAAGGTTCAAGGCCGGGTACTTGGCTCGCAGCGTGTTGGAAATCCAGATGTTGAAGAAGAGCCAGATGGCGCAGACCACCGACTGACTGGAGTTGTAGACCGGTAAGCCGGAGGCCAACTCCGCGGCCGAGGCTGTGTTGCGCCTGGCCTGAACACCGGACCACAGCGCCAGCATGGAGATGGCGCCGCCGACGAGGATTCCGGACACATTGAGGACGAGGTTCTGCAGATATTTCCCCCTCGGGAGGATGGCGAAGGCGAGTACTGAAATAATGGCCACAAGGTAGCCTAGCGTGGTGAAGTACTGCGCGACGGGTGTTGCCTGGTACATGGCGATGCCGATGAGGGATGGCAGCGAGCCCTTGAACATCATGACAACCGTCGGCACGTCGAGGCCTAGCCTCTCCGTGAGCTTTTGTTTCGGGGCCGGCTTCTTTGACGCGCGTCTGGCGGCCGTCGCGGATCGCGCCGGGACGCTCTCCGGCTGAGGTTCCGGGGACTCCTCGTACCGGTCATCACCGTCCGGGTCCGGCCTCTGTTCCTCGGATGCCATTGCTGTTCTAAAGGATCATCGGCCCCCGAGCGATTTGTGCGGTTGTCTGATTGTGTCGCGCCGTGGTTCGCTCGGACATCCCGTGCCTTTGAGAGGGTTGAGAAGGCTGGAGGTTGAGTTTTTTCTCGCCAGGTTGGGACGACCAGTCGTTATGTCTCTTGGGGCGGTGATGTAATTGCGGAGTTCGCCGAGCTCGCCGTGGGCTTCTCGACTAGCGTAGAAGAACGATGTCAGCATAATGCCGACAAGGTTTGCGCTAATGTGGGCTTTGGACCTTTGGCCTCCCTGGTTCCCTTGAGGTCATTGGAGATTCACAAGGGGGGGAATCAACTAGACCCGAAATAGATGGTCTCATGTCTGAATTCATGCAAGGGCACGGGCCTCCATCCCAGATTTAAAGACGAGATGAGCCAGATGCGGGAGGTTGAGGTACGTGTCGAGGAAACGGTGTTCAGCCCAATAAAGGTGTATCAATAGTTCGTAGAGCTGTCATCCGGTAGGAAAAACCCTTGGGCCCCAGCCAAGCTAGCATGCGTTGCGCCTCAACTGCCGAAAAGAACTTTGGTGGGCGTGAGGAGGTGAAACATAAGTGAGTAAGTAAGCAAGTGGAAGATCCTCATCTCTCAAGGATTTTCGAGCCAAGATTCGGGCAATGATATGGATAGAAATTGGAATTCACCTTAGGAAGCCATGCGTCCATGCACCAGTGATTTTATGGGCTTTCCATCACGACGTCCAGTCAGATGCTAGGCTTAGTTATAACAAGCACGCGCATATATCATCTCTGCCACGCACCCCTACACGCCATGCTCTTGGACCTGTTATGGCCGTCAGATCCGCGAAACATACCAAGCATTGGACAAGGTCGCTGATCTAGTACATGTGTGCCAGGCACTGCTGGAATGGGGGGATGGGGGAATGGATTCTTGGAAAAAGAAAAAAAAAGAAAAAAGGGAAAAAAAGGGGGGCACATTGGCTTACTGAGCACCGCCAGGGCCCCTTTTACCTGCGCTGACTCGGGTGCTCGGGGACATGGCCGAAGCCCGGCCGCGTTGCGGGATTCGCCACAAATTCTGTGACGGGATTCGCTACTCGTACCGATTCCGTGGCGGGCAGGGAACAGCCTCTCGGATAGCAAGTTCAGACCACATGGCCCATCACCTTATAAGGTTGGCAGACTTGGCATTGGCTGGGTAGTTGGGGCAGAAGAAATTGATCAAGGCGTATCACAATTCTATATAGCACGCTCCATATCGACCTTCCCTATTCCAGCAAGGATGTGCTCGTTGTTGAATATACATTGAGTAGTTACGCTTAAAGTTGCCTCCCCACTTGACCATAGCCTTGCTTGTTCTCAGTGCTTAAAGTTCAGCTGTTTATAAGGTGTTTAAAACTCATGCTCACCGTATAGCGGACCGCCGTTGCAGTAAGGCAAATCATGATGCGAGACCGGGCACCTCATTGCATGGACGGCTTAGGTAATGACCACTTTACTGAGTCCGCCATCATACTAACATATGACAACACCATGAAATTCACCCCTTCTCTCCTTGGCTTATCAGTGCCACGAATCGTCCACTCATTCGGAACAATGCACTAGCTAGTATCCGTAGCTTCAGACCAAGTCTCCCCTTGTAACCTACACATATCAGTCTTACGCAGAACCATGTTTCTCGCCGAACTCTTTCCGCTTATTCCCGGTGCATCCCCGCGCTAAGATGCCATCACACCACGCCACGTTTGGCTAACGGATTTAGCGCTCTTCCTACTGCGTAAAGTGCACATGTTGCAGCAACTTGTGAAAGTTGCTACCCCGGCCTAGGGTGCATTCAAGCCGATGCTCAAACGGATTGTTGTTACCTGGGAAACACTACCGACTGGACCCCAGTCAAGTCCCGGATGTCGATGCATAACATGATCACAGCAACCTCGACTAGGAAATCAGTGTAGAGATTTGAAAAAGAATAGCCGTGGGAATGCGTTCTAGGAATCATGTTTAGGGAGGGATTTTCGAGTTATTGGGGCTCGGAAAAGTGGAAGGAGGCATCACTTGTCAGAATGTTACGCTGAGATGGATGAAACCTGGTACTCAAACTCATTTTAACACCTCAATATGTTGAGGTATGACTAAGACGGTTAGTAGACTTCCGCTTCTTCTAGCTTAACACGGCGCGGTTAGGTCTAGTTCATCCTTGACGTTTAGGCAGATGTTGTCACCCTCGAACAACAGCTCTGCTATGTCAACCTGTCTGTGTCTCGACGCTGGAATCAGTGGGGTTACTGCAATATTGCCCACCATTCACTACGCCCTCGTAGAAAGAGAAGGTGAATAATTTCCTAGTGTCCTTGCATCGCTGCATAGAAAAGAGCTTTGCGGCCATTGTTGTTCTTCTTGCGAACGTGTCCTTCAAATCCTTGGGAAAACAGCTTGACGACCTCAAGATGGCCATTGTTCGATGCTGAATTGAGCGGCGTCCAGCCACCTTCGTTGACGATCGTAATGTCTCCATTGTTGAGAAGTAGTTTAACAATCCCAAGATAGCCTTTGCCTTTCTCGCTCAACTCCTGTTGGTAGTACACCAGGTGCTGATACAATTACTGTGCAAAAGCCTCATTATCATTTTCCGTCCGTTCGTATACACAGTACAGGCGTGTATGTTACTATGTCATGGTAGCACCACCCTATTGAGTCGCCCGCCTTATGCTCCTTGCGAGCTATCGGTACGCCGTAACCGCAGCTCTTCAGGACCTCCCACACCTCGCCGACCACGACAGCTCTCGCACCATCGTGCGAGTCCCGAGATTCCAAGCCCTGCGGGACTATGTGCTTTATCCATAAGTCCGACTCGAGGTGGTCATACTCGATAATCCGACTCTTGCAGAAGTAGCAGAGGATAGAGTGCGAGGGGCCAGAGAATATAAAAATAAGCGTTGCGCGCCTATTCTCGTGGCTGTAGTCTATGGCCTCACATCCGGAGCCGGTACTGTTATCTTAGGTGACTGGGTTTGGGCGAGACGTTGATATAGGGGAGATGGGTGGGTATCATGGCCGTGAAGAAGACAGGTTGACGGGCGGTCCAGTCTGCGAAGGGCCCACTCTGCTAGGTCGATGTTGATGGTCCCATACGCAACCATAGGTCTTTTAATATTCCCTGGCGCAAAACAAGGTCTAAGGATACCACAGTCTTCTTGTTGGCTTCGAACGCGAAGTTGGCGGTCTTGAAGAATGAAGTGCTCTTGAAGGACGACCAATACGGATCAGACGGATTGATGGTGAGTCTCTCTGGGATACTGGCTCCTGGGTGGGCTTTCTTCCAACCGTCATAGTAGTCGTTGATGAGTTTATTCGTCTCTTTATGAACGACAGTTTTGGCGACCACCCAGTTAATCGATGTCAGTGGTTTGTTTGCGTGCTCGGTTGCCACCAGTTGAATTATGTCCGATAGATGTAGCCGGGGGCTACGATCGTCGTGGGGCTTTTCATTGGCGTTGTAAGCTGTATTGATAATTATCTGGTCCCTGAAGTTTGGGATTATTAAGATTGTAACCGGCCGAATCTTTTGACGATAGTAGGGCGTGTATACATAGTATTTGTCGCCTTTAACAACAACCGTGTAAATATCGTTGGCGTTTCGAAGACCCCTTCCTTGGGGATCTACCGGAGCCGCAACTGTGAAAGAGGATAATAGCGACCAAAAAAGGAGGAGTAGGTGTAAAGAATACATGTTAGAGATGATATAGTTAAGAAATAAGGTTATGAAATAGACAGAGTAATATTTCTGTCGTCTGATATATTGCTGCTAAACTTGAAGTGAGTTTCACGGGATTTTTGAAATGATATATACTTCTGCGTGAAGCTTGGCACTATTAATTTACCTACTGTGGTCCTGGGCATGGAGCCGGAGTCCCCAAAACACTAGCTATCAGTGTATTTGTAGTTCATTTGCAGAACCCATGCACCCCACACACTGATTCTTGACCCCTGTCCCCCAGCCGGACTAGCCGAAGTTCAAGGACCGATTAACGTGAAGTGACGCAGTGCAAAGGTGAAGCGTAACGGCAAAGCAGTAAGCAAGACAAGCAATAACAAGGAGCTGAACAGAATGGCAAAGGAAAGGTATCAGTAGATAGGTATATTCATGGTTGACTTTCTGTAATGGGAGGTCTGGTGTACTGGTCTTATACACTCTGTAGGCATGTGACACTACACGTGCCCACAGGTGTAATCGGCCAGCACACCAATCTATTTACTGTTCTGTTCTGTGATAAATCCAGTGTTATTTACTTTACTATCTTCTAGTTATATTTATCAGGGCTTTTAAGTAACAGGAATTAGTGCTTAATTAGTATGTCTGATCAGATAGAATAGCATTTGCCAGTATATTGACACGCCTATTGTTGTTAGTCAAATTCAACCACTAGGATAAGACTAAAACTTACGTTTATCCAATCTGATTCAGTCATGTCAATACGACAGTATTGATCATCTGTCATCTCTCCCTTCTTCCAGTCGCATGTAGCTTTTGTGTCTTGGTGATCCCACTTAAGCTGGGTAACTCCCTTCAGTCGCATTTGGCAACTATTTCTCTCTTAGTCTTTGAACAGGCTGGTGTGATAAAAGTTACACTTACCGGCAGTCCTTCTTTTCACCGACGACCAGTGTAGGCGCAAGTGCAATACCGAGAATGTAAAGAAGCTTCATTTTGTATGTAAATGCTATATTGAAGTAGGAGATTGTGCTTGCTGAGATGTGTCTGGGGAACAGCTGGTTCTAGAGGGAATCCATCTAGGTCTTTATACTTAGGTTAGGACCAGAATAATTTAACCGACTTTTCTTTCTTTCGTTTAGTTGTTAATTATGGAAGTTGTGTTTAAACTTCAAGCTTGCAGGAGAATTAAAATAAGCTATACTATAGAGAAGCCTGTTGTTAAAGCGCGAACTTCCCTACCTAAATGTTACGACCCAACAAGTTACAGGCGATGTTGCCCCACCAGACATCCAGCGAGCGGCACGACATTTGTACAGGACCAACAACGGGTCAGGACA
>MU846407.1:0-28165 GCA_030867225.1 Colletotrichum caudatum
AGGTAGACTTCATTACCCGTTAGGGAAACTCTGATCTAACTCAGACACCTACCTTTCTATTTATTAACCGCCATCACTTATGGTTAGTTTTTTTAGCTTAGATATCATCAATCAACTTGCTTGGAGAAATTCGCCTATCCTTACGCTTAATCGTGCCCCTCCTGTGCGGCCTCTTTTCTCTGATCTCTCGTCAGTTTCTGCCTAGCCTAGTGTACATCTCCGAAGCTAACGCTCGCGTTTCCAGCTTTGATGTGCCGTAGGGATCGGGTGTACCTTTGCCCTCCATGGTTTAAGCGCAACGGATGAATTGCCTGACTCCTCCTGCGTGGTCCCTACCCATTACCCCACGAATCGAATCGGCCCCGGCAGGCAGGCACCTGTCTCTTATCAAGGTCGGAATGGAGAAACACGATGGGCATAATGACCGGTTTCTGGCGATGGCAGGATGCTTTCAGGTCCCGTCCCACGTCGAACTTGGCGGAGAAAAGGGATTGTGACAGTGTGGTCGTATTGGCCGCATCGGTCAGCGGCTTTCCATGCGTTCGACTCAGTTGGTTTCATCAGCCTTACGCGAATGACAGCGGCAGCAAGCATCACCAGGGGAAGGAGACAGGAAAGGGAAGAAGGAGGCAGGGAGGAAAGGAAGGAAGGAAAGAAGGAAGGAAGCAAGCAAGCCACCAAGGAAGGAAGGAAGGATGCCTGCCTGCCTGCCTACCCATCTGTTTGTGACCTCCTCCCTCTGTTCCGATGTGCTCAGCAACACAGCCGAGGTCATGCGTCTCTCGCCCTTTTCGCTCTCTTGCTTCGACTTCACAAAGCTTGTTTCCTTCTGCTTTCGAAGCGCCCAAGTGAGCAAGCCGTGTTTTTAGTGGGGGCAGGGACCACCACAGTCCCTTTCGCACAGGCCCCCCCCACCTCCAGATGGATGCGACGATGAGGCGCCGTGCGGACTGGTTAGGCGAAGCACCGCCTCGTGCTTACACCCCTTAGCCTCGGGCCGGACATGTAATCTACCTAGGTAGCCAACGACTGCACTGCACGACGGATTTTGTATGCCATGCTGTACTCTCTCCCGGGCCAAGACGAAGGCGGTCTAACGAGCGCTGTCTGGCCTTAGCCACGCGATCAAGACACTCAACGAAAGCCAGGGGCAGGGGGAGTGCGATGCATGCATTCAGCTGACCGCAGTGACACCAAATCATTATGTCGGGCCTGCTCTTCCTTCTCTTTTTATGCGACCGGAGCAAGGCCCCAAGTTATACGGCTCTGGTGGGTTGTCATTGCCAAGGTCTCCCTCTTTCTTATTCCGGCATTTCTTATTTCTGTCTTTCTTCTGCCTGATTCCCCGTGCCGAGGTACGTATCCAGCGCGGTCCTTCTCTCAAAGGAAGCCGCGCCTGGCAAAGCCATGGCAACCGTGCCGATGCTACTACTAAATCAAGGGGACGCTGGCCGTTGCACCGAGATACGTATATATCCTCTTGTCCAGTTGTGCCTGAGGAACTCTATGCCATCAGTCCATAGTACTCCGTAGAAACAGCGCCAAGGATAGTGTCCCAATCACGACACAACTACCCCCAATTCTCTCGCCAAGACCCTTTCATCTCACTCATCGGAACATACACATCTCAGCCTCCGGCACCGCGTCTCGATGCAGATCACCATTTGCCCGACTTCCTGTTGGGGCTTGGACTAAATCCTGACACCTTAAATACCTACGTCGCGTCGGCACTGATTCACTGCTGCGCCGCTGCTCCATATCGGGGTCAGATTGCTTCATCGTGCCGCCAGGAATAAACAAGCGGGCAACCATACGTCCCGCGCAGGATTGTCGGCAGATACCTGCTTGCCCCCACAGTTCAAAAGTGCTTATCTTGCTCATACTGTGTGCTTTACCGTCCAAATCTGCGCATCACCTCAGCGCGCATGTGAGACAGCTCGTTGGGAATATAGTGGTTGATGCATAATCACAAATTATATGTCCATGGTGTTTTCTCCTCGTTGCATGCATTTGTGTACTTGGATTGTCTGAACCGCGCACGAAATTTGACGTATCACGCATGCTCGCTCACGCGACGGTGGCGGCTGCGCGTCTACGGATTCATGCATGCATGGATCCATTCCGGTTCTAATATCCCCTCGTATTGACTGAAACAGCCGCTCAAATGTGTGTGCAACCTAGTATATATGTCCAAAAGAATATTTGGACTTCCTTGAATCTTGGCCTGGTCACTATTGTTCGCTGCCTAAAATCCCATAGCAAAGCAACCACCAACCAATCTATGACGCCGTGCTAGCGGATCTGTTGCAGCAAAGCTCCGAGATATTCACTTTGCCTGATCGTTTGAAAACACTTGAAATTGAGCCGACATCCACCTCCTCGGCACGAATGCTCCCGTGAAGGAAAACCGAGAATGCTTCCGCTAATCAAGGTCTCGGGCATGAAGACAACAATACCATGACTCCTACGTATACAGTGCATCAAGCCTCGGGACAGGCTTACATAGCAAAGTCTCGACTCCATCACGTTTTCGTGTTGCTATCCTGATCGTCTCAGTAGTATTGGTCTTTCCTTCCGGCATGGAGAGTGTACACAAGACAACCCGCCTGGGTGCTGCCACCGATCCCGCCGTTGTTACCTGCCATAGGGTTGATGAGCACGGAAAGGCCCCAACAAAAGGACGCAAAATCGAGGATCAAACTCACACTTTCTGTAGTTATCTACCATTATTTCAACACACGACGGCCCGTATGGACCTAGAGGATACTCGATGTCCTGAAACCCTGGCGTTGTGCGGCAGTTAACGCGCCAATGGACCTTGAAATCCAGGAATGTCCGGGTGGAGTCCTGGTGGCGAAAGCGCCAGGCGTGAAGCGGGTGGTTCTTGACATCGTCGATAGCTGTGAGGGTGGCGCGTATAAGCGGACTGTCGCAAAATCTCTGGCTGCCATTGTCAACCTTGTCGCTGTGGACGTCTGGGTGGCCCTTGTACTCTGGGAGGCTTGGATCATGACACTCTGGGGCACCCAACTCGAAAGGGGCATTGTCGCGGGGGCGTACTACCCGCAAGGAGGAGGACCGGCGAGAGATCTGGGTTTCGTCAGATCTGGGTCCGCTGTTGCCATCTTTCGATATACTGCTTTTACCCCCAAAGGAGTCATCGAGACCTGGTTGGACACCGAGGGGCTCGGGGTGTACGTCAATGACTCCTCCTGCCACACATGTCGCGAAAGCGAAGGCTGCTGGCAAGAGTCTGAGAAGCTGGCGAGCCATGATGCTGCATCTTCAGTAGGCAGAGACAGTATTGTGCGGGAGTGATCAAGGCGGAAAGGGCAGTTTTGTATCGAGTCTGGAATCTGCTCTTTGTCGTCGGTAAACTTATTTTCAGTATCACCAAGTACTTGCTCCTGTCCATCGTGACCTTGTATGACTAGGATCAGCTCGTGTGGAAGGCGGCCTGACGTTGCACGGCCAAAGGCCCAGTGTATGACCAACCCATGTAATTACATCGTGCGTCGCCTACTTCTTTCATAGAATCTTTCAGTTATCCCGACGATTACGTGTTTCTGTTATACAAAGATGGCCCCTAACAGCTTGTCAGCTCAACCAGAATCCCTACAGATCTTGGAAGGGAGGCGCAAGGAAGTAGCACGTTTACCAGCCGCTAGTCACACAGTATTGCAGATCCGTGTTTTTATGAGCAAAATATTGCTACTTTGCCGAGTGGACATCGGCTTCAATTTAGCCCAAAGATGTAGTTGTGTTGCAAGAAATGATAACGGGTCAAATTCAGCCCATTTGGGAGGGCATTTTCATGTTATTGAGAAGCTTGGCGTGTTCTCGTTGTCAGTTCTGTTTCTGCAAGTTTCCCCGCTACTCCTGTCCAGTTCTCTCGCTATGGGTTCGACTTCTAGCCCCTCCTAGGAGGACTAGTAACCGGAGGCCTGCATCTCAGAGTTAGCCCGCTCATACCTTCGACTTAGACCAAAACATGGGTTTCTGGATGTTGAGTTGAGATCGACATTCGCGTTGGCGTCGGTGGTCTTCGCTGAGGGGCTTGGACAGGGTTGAGAAGCGAGTTCTATCAGTATCGTTCTTTGTTCTTTTTGCTCGCTTTAGCAACATGCACAGAAAACTGTGAGGTGGGTTTTGAGTCGGCGATCAAGACGAAAAAATTCATTGCTCTATAGAACAAGTTTTTCTCATAATAATGTATCCTTGATGTGCGTAGACAGCAATATGGGGTATAAATAATACAAATGACCTCCCGCATGCCCGCTATGAACCCGCAAAGAAGCATTAGTTTTGGTGAGTTGACATAACAGTACAGAAAATACCATGGTCGATGATTAGCCGTTAGGTGTTAGGAGTTCTTCTGAAGATGCCGCCTGACTACGACTCGCGGAGACTTGAAATCTCCACTGACCTCTCTTCTATAGGATCGAGCAGAGCCAGTGGTGCAGCCAACTTACTGGAATGACATACTTCCAGACATACTGCCGAAGCTCTCGGCTCGTTCTCTATCAATGGTATCGATCGAATGAGGCCTGCCATTGTTCATCTTTCCGCCAGGCTGATCCTTGACTTCAACGACGACCGTGGTCACCGTTTCCATTTGAATGCCTTCCATGTTGCCGCCGCGTCTCCTCAATGATTCTTGGCTGATACTCCGATGTGTATGTCTGTGGTGACGCTCACCTTTGGTATCGCGTCCCCGATGACTCTTCCGGAACAACTTTTGAAGCCAACCGCCGGTGCCCTCCACAGAGGGGCGGTTGAGCGTGGGACTTCCGGCGCCCTGGACCCAGATCATGTTCCCAAATTGGCGGTTCGCGGGTGTACGCATAAAAGCAAAAGTATTGAGACCGGTTTCCTCGAAGCCTGGTGATGCTCTGAACATGATGACGTGACGGGTGGTGGAGAAGAGAAGAACGTCAAGCCAGCCGTTGGATGCTATCATGGCACCAGCGAAGCAGAAGTAGTCCAACGGAACCTGTTTTCCAGTCATTGAGATGACACGACCCAACGCCAAGGGTGCCGTGCAAAGGATATAGATGACGGGGTAGATGAGAAAGGCCGGGTGATGACCAGCGTGGCTCGGGCTACTCCTTGGTGCGACTTCGTGGGAGCCGTTCGAGGATCCCGGTCGGGAGTGCGCGTCTGTTTGACCGGACTTGAGATCACGGCCGCCCTTGCCGGCAGAGGAAGCAGCGTCGTTGGGGGAGGATGGGAGTCGGAGAGAAGGGTCGGTACGACGAATATGATTAAAGACGAGGATGTAGAGCGCGGCAGTGACGAAGAAGGATGCGAACATCCACAGATAGTGAAGGTAAAGACGCATTGCTTCATAGCGGACGTTGATCCAGCACTGACTTCATGTTAATCTAAGCCCATCTTGGCGGATTGGCAAAAGGAGACTTACCCAGGCAGAGGCACGGACATACAAACCGCCCTCGGCAGCCCCGTTATTCGTAGCAATGACACCGGCCGCCGCTAGGGCGTAGACAAAAAACCACACTGAGCCGACCATGGTCCAAAAGGCCCACGTAGGCAGCCTGTAGTCTCTCACGACGGACAGATAGGTGTGCACAGCGATGGTGGTGATGAAGGCGCTGGAGGCCAGGTCGCCCGTTGAAACGAACCAGCCTTGCGCCCAGCACGTTGTACTCTCAGTGACCACGGCATTTCTTCTTACCCATGAGACGTTGAGAGCGAAAGCGATAGACTGCTGTATATCGGCCAGAAGCAGATTGTAGATAAGCATGAGAAACTGGTTCGGCGCATCTCTCTTTGTCTCCATCTTTTTGCTGTCGTCGGGGTACATTGTCTCCGGAAGACCCATTTCCTCGGCCAGAACGGCGTCGGTGCTCGGCTCGCCCGCGCGGTGCGGCCACCTGGGCTCCGGCGCCGAATACCACGAAACCAGCCTGTACGTCAAAACAAAGAGCAGAATCGTTGTTGACACAAAGGACAGAAAGGCGAAAAGGGAGACGGCCGTGAGACCCCGGTGGAGGACATCGGGGAGTGGCGCAAGCGTTTGGCTTTCCGGGTCCATGGCGGGCAGCTCACGGCGAGCGAGCGAGCGCCGGGTGGCGTTTGTGGTTCGGACGGGTTGGGCGATTACGGTTGCCGTCGAACGGCGCGTGGTCACCTGGCTGTCATTCAATCTGCTCGAAGAAGGGATTTCTTGAAACTGAACCAAGGTTTAGGTGAACTACACGGAGAGGCGACGCGGACGGTGGCTGGAGGCAAGGGATAAATACAATGCCTGGTGATCGTCCGTGGTCTCCAAAGCCAGATTACGGGACCGGGGTCACAATCGATGAGACCCTGACCCTGTCAAGCTTCTAGGTGAATGGTAATGACAACCCAGCGGAGCGGCTGTTTGGTCTGTGGATAACTGACTAGGGACAAGTTGCTAAAGACAAAAAGGGGGATACGTGACCATGGACCCGAATCCATCGACCAGCACCGATGACCCCCCCCCCACCTCGGCGAAGGGCGAGGGGCGAGTATCGCGCCAATTTCCGTGGAATGGGATACCTAGCTGTCCCGACGCAGTTTAATATCTCTCATCGGATAAAATGGAAGTATCAATTACCAACCTCTGTCTATGGCAAGCCTCCCATTGCATCCTGTGAAGACCGCACCAAGCGCCAAGGCCGTTACCGGCACCTACACTCTGTAGAGCAAATTTCTTCGCTAAATAGCTTTAGACGCCCCGACTTTCCCCTCCCACCTGTCACACTACTACGTAGGGGCTGAAAGCCCATGAATAAAGGCTTGAGGCATCAACTCAAACGTGAAAAGGGAAGGTGGCTGCCACGAGGGCGGTTCGAGCTAAAGATTGACGAACTATTACTAAACGACTAGACCAAACCTTAGTTATGCCAAGAGACATTCTGATTGGAGCTTGTGGACAGGGAGGCAAAACACCAAAAATGATCGGTCAGGAGGACGTAGGTAAGCTGACCATAGGGGGGGCTGACATGTTAGTTATTGAATCTATTATAGTTTATCCGCGTCCCAGGGCTGCTGAGAGCTACATCGGGTTGCGGCAGTGCCACTATGCCAGCTGCCTGACAATTATGTCTCCATCTTTATATCCGTACGTGGAACTTTTTCAGCCTCGGTATCCACAGTCCACGTTGTGGGTTCGCGCTAGCCTAAAGCTAGTTACGTCAGACGCTACACAATCGGTGTCTGGCTGCTCTTGGCTATTACTACGTGGGTTCTCTTCTAGAATGTTCGGAACTTTGTTCTTCCTTCCTAGTACAAGGCAAATCTCGTTCCGTTACTGTTGGGACTTTGGAGAAAGGAGACGATGATATGCCCCGACGTAAGCGTTCGACGTGGTATCTAGGGGACATCAGCCGTTGGATCCGACATGTGGAAAATAAATGCGATTGCCCGGTAGGGCATGTTAGTGGCGGCGCCACCATACATACAGACACTTGCCTGCTTTCTGACCTGTCAGGTTTGACAGATTCTCGGCTGTTTAATAAAAAAACTGTTATTGAAAAACACGACTGGCTGTTCAAGGCGCATGCGTTTCAACATCGTTGTAAAGTTTTTGATATAAGCCGGCAAAAGGAGACTCCAGTCGGGACAGCATGTTGCGGAGCCACTCTTCAGACCCCACCAACGCATTCCACAGTTGTGTTGATCCCGTGTCCGTAGGACATGCCACACACATTGTGCCCTGGAAGTGGAGCCACGATTCGCCGACTGACAGCATGCGAAACGGATTACAGCCCCCCTGCTCTGTATGGCTTAGGCAGACAGCTTGAAGGCAGCCACGGGTTCGTCGGTGACAAGAATTGTTAGCTGGAGTCCACCACGTTTTCTAAGCCTTGCAGTATGCTGTGCCATCTCTTCTTCAACGGAGATTCGGTATGCGAACCCTGCAATCAACGTCCACGGTGACTGATGGAAACAGGGGAAAGGTGTGTAAGGATATCTTGTTGAGAATGAGTTTCCGGGCTGTGATTTGCTGACATGAAGCCCTGGCGAGGCCCTTAGCCAGCGCTTAGCCAGCGCACTTGCAGGGCATAGTATCCAGGCCTGGACTGTCGCAATGGGGCTAATGCCCAGTTACGTTAGCTTCTTGCTTGCTAGCGTTCAGCCGCACTGCAGGGGACTTACCCAATCAGCCGACCCTCCGCGATGATATCCTCAACATGGAATGTTTCGGTTGCTTACTAGGCGCGCGGTATGTGCGGTAACCCAGAAGAAATTCCTTGCGAGGACAGGCGTTCCCTGTGCATGATATCCCATACAGGCCTCTATCTCCCCGTGATGCATCCTCGAGCCGACTGTTGAGTCGCCTCGGTGTACTCCGTAATGGCAGGACACATAATCCACGGGCCTTTCATCTAAACATCGACCAATTGAGGAACAGAATTTGCAAAAAGAATGGTGCGGGTACGGTCGACGAGGATGCTGAGCTGAAAAGCTTCCGTGCCTCCTTGGGCAAGGCGCTGAAACCGAAGAATTGCGAATGTTGGTGGCGTGAGATATCAAGGTACGCTAGAGCTTGCGCCATGATCAAGCATGTTATTCTTCAATGTGACGATGGTTTTCTTCGGCAGTGGACTTCTATCTAGCATTCTAGCCACCGCAAAAAGTCATAGATGAGTAGACAAGGTACACGCCACACTTTGTTGTATGACTTCAAAAGAACCGCAGAGAACTAGAGCTACGGCAAAATGCATCGGTAATTGCTTGTTAGTACATACAAAGCCAACCACGGCAGAGTATCAATAGAGTACATGCTATTTCTAGAGCGATAAACATCAATCTTTGCAAATGTATGAATTGCCATGGCAGGCATAGGCTTGCGCTTCAAAGAAAAAATTGAAAAAAAAATTATCTAAAAAAAAAAAAAAAAAAGGGTCTAGGACATCACCGAACCATTCATCTAACTTTTCCCCAATAAGTATGTCATATCGAGTAAATTGCATGTCTTTCCAAATTGTGGAAAGGATAGACTTGCTACGCCATTCGCGGGTGCGCCGTCCACGATTTTGGTTAGCTTGTCATTTGAGTTTCGTGTCATTACGATCATCGAAAAAAGACGCAAAACTATGCCTAGTCAGGTTCACATCTCAAACACAATCGACATGGCGATTCCATAGCGATCCCGAGTCAGATGAATACTCAGCTCGTCTGTTTGAGGAGTCTGTGAAAATGAACTGTCTGCCTGTTTAGGCATACAATCGTCTGGCAATGGGATTGTAAATTAATTCGAAGGGTGTTTATGTATGCTAATGACGACAACAATCCAAATAGACATGATCGTATTTTGACTAATTTGATGCATGATCAGTGGTGTCAATGATGGTTTGTTTTTGTTCATTTGCTTAGACCACATGGTTTTGTTTTTGCCGGTGAGTTCGAGAGGGAATATGGCGTGGATGAACCGTGCAGCGCGTGCATGCATGTGTGCTTAGGTATCCGTACTCTCACTAGACTCTGAGTAATTTAGACTACCTTACAGGGCTGTTGCTGCTCATCGCAGATGGCCAACGCTGTCAAAAGCTTTCCAATACAATCCACAATCATCAAATTAGCCTTTGCATCCGAATGCATCTCGATACCGACTGATCCAGTTCCCACTAATAACACAAATGCAACTCCCCAAGCTCCCAGCGAAAGCTGCATACCTCCGTCTGAGGAACCCGGCGAAACGCAATGCACTGAGTCTTGAAGTTCTGGAGGATCTCCGCACACAGCTGCTGTCGCACCTTACGTCACGAGCGACGGGTAGGGTCTTGACTCTCCCTGCTTTCAAACCCTCCATCTTATCCGATCTCGAAACTGCGAGTCATCATGTCCAACCGGGATCAGGCGGTTCATCGAAGCATCGCTGGCTTGTTGATGCCGGAGAGTGGAAGCGTGAGAGGGAGGGTTTGCCTAATGTGCTCGTCCTCCGCAGCTCAGGCCCCGTCTTCTCCTCGGGCCATGACTTGACGCAGATCGCATCTCTATCCCATGCCGAAGTGAAGCGCACATTCGCCCTTTGCGCCGAGATTATGTCTCTCATACGGCATAGCCCGGCACCCGTCGTGTGTCCCATTCAAGGTCTCGCAACGGCGGCCGGGCTGCAGCTCGCACTGTCGACGGACTATCCCATTGCCCTCTCCACGACCAAGCTCCAGCTACCTGGTGCTAGTATCGGCCTCCCGTGCACAAGCCCCACCGCCGCCGTATCCCGTCGTCTCCCATCGGGCCAAGCCTACAGGCTTCTTCTTTCCGGGGAAGCAGTCTTGGCAGACGAGATGCGGGGTGCGGTGGATGTGGTGCATACTCCCGAGCATGCAGAGTCCACCGACACGGCCGCCGCAGCTTTCGAGGGCCGTGTAGCGGAGATAGTGGAGCGGTTGGCCAGGTCTGCAGGGCAACCTATGGCTCTTGGAAAGTGGGCGTTTTGGACACAGCTCGGCATTAGAGGCGACGGTGTTGACGAGGGAGGAGGAGATGGGTACGAAGACGCCGCAAGCTGGGCCGCCCGGGTTATGACGTTACATGCGCAGAGTGTTGATGCAAAAGAGGGTGTGTCAGCTTTTGCTCAGAAACGAAAACCGGTATGGCAGACATAACCTGCCTCCACGGTCGACCAGGCCCCGCTCAACAGAAAGCCTTGATAAAAGATCAAAACTCATAATGAACATCCATCGCGATTCAAGATGCAACAGTGACCAGCGCGGGGCTCGACCCCGCAGCCTTTGGGTAGCTATTGAACGAAAGTCTAAGCTGAAGCTTGACACGGGCAGTTTGCAATTGACTATGCGACAGCCAGGAATTAAGTGGAATATCTCAGTCAGCACCAGGTAAGAACCGCCCGCGGACATCGTCAGCGGTATATCGATACATCAATGTGTTTCAGGAGAAGAGCGAAGTCTGTAATCCAGTCACCTTTGCATACTCAACGCTAGAAGCCATAAAAGACATTAGCAGTAATACAAAACTTGACCAAAGGTCTGTATTTATTTTAAACCCTCTATTGTATACACTATATATTAGTAGCCTAATAAGTCCTCCAGCGCTCTCTCATTCTTTCCACTTTTGCATACACCTTGCGTTTTGTAGCCATAACAAGCATAACAGCCGCGAAACATCATAAATCCAAGAAGCAACAAAAGAAAACGTGACCAACGCGGGGCTCGAACCCGCAACCTTCAGATACCATTTAGATAGAAGTCTGAAGCGCTACCATTACGCCAGCCGGCCAATCCGCTGGATTTATCGTCAACTTCGGGCCACTGCGGAAGTGTGGTGGATTTAACAACGGCTAATGGAAGGCGGCCAACTCTGCGCCATAAGGTAATTCAGTAACCGCCCAACGTTCACATTGCTGGCAGGTCAATAGGGTTATATGATTTTGTCTGGTTTTAACCGAATAGTCGTTATTCCTGAGATAGGCCTTGAGTCTAGTACTCTTAGCTAGATGCTGTTCTACGATTGCTGCGTCTCTAAACAAACGTCACAACATTTACGAGTGCTAAACCAATGTCCTCAGCTCCGAAACTCACATATCTAATGGGAACATCAAGAACAACAAAACATATGGCCGTGCTGTTCAATTGACCAGTACCATTACTGAAAAGGGTGTGGTAAAGTGTGGAAATTAAGCTGTGAGTATTGGGATCCAGACAGATTCTTGTTATGTACCAGATTCTTGTTATGTACAAGTTAGTGGTAATTTGATACATCTACGAAGTTTATTGAGCATAGTTGACTTGGCAGAAGAAGACTTCCGCTATTATCCTCCATCATGCATTAGGACTGCAGCTTGAAATCACGTGGCGAAGAAATGTGGAACATGCAGTCGTACTCTCATGTCAGCCGCAATTGACGCGACCCCTCAACTTCCCGCCACACTCCACACGATTTGCAATGAGCACTACTACAACATCAATGCCAACACTATGTGAGGAGTGCTCCGCCATAAGGTATGACGTCGAGCGAGGAGATGCTATCGGTGCACAAGATTCATCACGGCCATGGGAGCGAACAGATACATATCCCGATCTGCCCAAACTCAGAGCGTCTGCCTCAGCAGGCTGTACATTCTGTGAACTTCTGTGCTTTATGCTGAGAGAACGCCTGCCCGTTCCATATGTTCGCGAATTGGAAACAACAGCAGCGAAAGATGTGATGATCACCCTAGGCTCACCAGCCTATGTGAGGCGCTCTCATGTTACAGAATATACTCGCGATTCGGAACCTGATAGGTACAAGAATGAAAGAGACGGAATCTACTGGCTTAGAATGATCTTTGAGTCATCTGCGTGGTCATATGCCTGGAATGTGACGGCTCTGGCATACGGACGAGACGGTAGGCTTTCACCACGCTGACGCCTCCTCACACGATAAACCATCGACATTGACAGGGTCTACACAGATGCCGTCTCGGACTATCTCGGAATAAACTTGCGGATGCCCGTCAGGAATGTTCTTGACGAAGCATGCATAGGCCTGCTGAAAGATTGTGTCGCGCGTTGTCTTAACGAGCACACTGAGTGCAAGTTGTTTGTGCCAAGGAGCCTTCCTACGAGACTCATTGACGTAGGTGACCGAGATGACACAACTGCTCGCTTGATCACCAGCAAGTCTTTACAACCATCAACGCCTTATATCGCCCTGAGCTACTGCTGGGGCCCGCCTTCTCGGTCAAAACCGCAGCTTGTCACCACCACCAACTCGTTTCCGAAGCACCAGAAAGCCATAAGTCTGGCTGACATGCCCCAGACCATTCGGGACGCCGTCATTCTCACGCGCCACATGGGAATCAAGTACATTTGGGTAGACGCACTCTGCATCATTCAAGACGACGCCGAGGATTGGGCTAAGGAAGCGGCTTTGATGTTTGCCGTTTACCGGTATGCAACTATCACTGTAGTCGCAGCTGCAGGGGATACATGCCACTCAGGCTTCCTGCAGAGAAAGGGTCCTGGACCGTGTGCAATTGTCCCGTTTCAGTCGAAAACGGACGGCGTTGAGGTGACTGGATCATATCTACTTTCACACATGAGGGAACGTCGCACGTGGGACGCCGACTATCCGTCTCATATGCATCAACGGTCTTGGGCGACACGAGCCTGGACTTATCAAGAAGACATCATGTCTACTCGAGTCTTGTACTTTGACAACGTCACTTCGTTCTTCCGATGCCAGACCGAGCGACGTCTAGAGCACAGCATCACGTCATACACCAACGTGTTCAGCTGGAACAAATCACTTTCCCCCGCCGCTAAAGAGGTCTCCGCGGAGGAGGAGCTGACTAAAAGGAAAGCGAGTCTATATGAAAAATGGGGCGACCTGGTCAATGAATACTCTAGGCGTAAGCTCACGGTTCCGGACGATAAGCTGCCCGCAATTGCTGGTTTAGCTCGTACCTTAGGCTCCGCACTTGAAGATCAATACGTGGCTGGGCTCTGGAAAAACGATCTGATACGTGGAATGCTGTGGTTGACCGACTTTGAAGCCACCAAACCGGCGAGGTGGCGGGCCCCGTCCTGGAGTTGGGCTTCATGGGACGCGGATTTGGGTTTGACTCTCAAACACTCGCTGCCACTCGTCAAACAGTGTTTTATAGAGGCTGTTCATGTCGTGGAAGCTGGGCCTGACCCATTTGGCAGGGTCAAGGACGCGTGGATGATTCTATCTGCAGCGTGTGTTCCGGTCACGGTCCAGAAGGTACCAGAACCCGAAACCGAGAGAGACACGTACCTCGCAGAGCTGCGGTTGCCTGACGATAGAGATGTCGTGGCTTGGGGGTCCTTTGACGCCGTGACAACATCAGGGATCAGGAATGAAGGGAATTGGAGGCCGCCGGATGTCGAGCCGTTTGTTGGAATGAACGGCATCTCAGCGGTCGTGCTGGCACTGTGTTGCATTCCTCTAGAGGTTGACGACGACACTGGCAAAAAATACTCAGCGCCACTTTTCCCGACGGGCCTTCTGGTCACCAAATCCAAGGACCGCCGAGGCAGCAACTCACCAGAGAGATATGAGAGAATCGGGCTGTTTAGGACAGACAGCACAGAGCAGGCTAAGGCTTGGAAAAGGTATCCTCGCACCACGATAAAGCTTGTCTGAAACGCAGTTGACTAGTTCGAGTTCAGGATGTCAAGTCTTGTTCAAACTTTTGGAGTTAAACGGCCTCACACACAAATCAGAATAAATCAGAATATGATTTCTTATAATTAAGGCCTACAAAAACTCCGGACTGACGTGATATTTATAAATACTGTATTTTCCCCTTCTATTAACGTAGCTTTCACATCAAACCATTGAGCTTTTAAAGAAGAGCTTGGCCCTCAGACTTTCCAGGGCCCAGATTCTAGTTACGCCAACGGCTTTACCTTCACATACTTACTGCTTTTGAAAAATAAATCCAACAGTATTGTGGCAATTCACTGATAAATGTGTACTTCCAGTGAGCTTTACAGAGTTCGTCTAGCTAATAGCCTACAGCTCCTATTCAAAGAAGCCAATGACACAACCTTGGCTTATCTTTGTACCTGTCGGGAAGGACCAAGCACTCGAATGGCTTTGCGTTCCAATTGATGTCGCTGATCCTGTCAACCTCGAAGGTCGACACATTCTGTAAGTAGGACATATAATCCTCCAAGGATGAGCTTCTTACTCCAAGTCTTCTCCCTGAGGTTATATCCATCAACTATGGGGTCAGCCAATTGTAAGTGAAGATTTGAAAGCCGCTGTCGTGCAGTTTCAACAATGACTTCACAGTCGTCGCTCTGCGCTGTCAAACATATCGTCAGCTGAATTAAAATGGTTGATACTTTCGAGAGTATTATTACATACTGCTTCTTACTGAAACAGTTCGGTTTCTTTGCCTCTTCTGAACGGGATCCATAATAGGATGTATGATCCGACTCGGGGAATGGTGATCCAGCTTCCGGAACCGACGACGACCGCCTCGGGGCCTGGAATCCCACTCGTCCACATACTCTTCAAGAGGTATGTGTACACGGCTCGCTGATGGCAAGTCGATAAGAGATCGATTAATCAAAGAAGTCCATTTCGGGAATAACTTGTGGGTATCGTCACTGATAACTGCTGCGAGGTACTGTCGGCGATGACTGCTGTCAATCATCACTTGCAACTCCGTGTTTGCATCTCGACCTGGGGGTGGTACGCTTTATAGTTTGTCCCAGCAATACCAGCGATCCTGAGTCCCCTCTTTGTAAGTTTCTCTTGCATTCCTGCCAAGTCGTCGAGGTACCTGGCCGGGAACGCAGGCAAACTGTATATGTGACGAGTTCCTAGGAAGTTCTCAATTGAAATCTCATCGGTAACCGTACCAAAATTCTGGGAGATCCGACTCCAAGTAACGAAGTTCAGACCAAGATCAATTGCATCTTGATCACGAGTCCAAAAGCACTACTGGAATTTATAAAGTCGGTCGTGACCGCCGCTCCTTGTGTAGATGAGCTCTCCGGGCGGAAACAAGGTCCATCAATAGTTGAAGGTGATGATGCCATGTGCGGCAAGCTCTTTGCTGACAGCGAATGCGCCTGCTAGCTCGCGTTAGACTATTCGGCTCAATACGGCCAGAATTCTCTTGACTGTTGCGTCTTGCTCCTCCATAATGAACTTCTCAAAAGTGTCCCAGCGACAGAAAAGCGGATCCGTAATTGCCACTACGCAATTACAGCTTATATCACGACATATCATCAAAGGCTGGAACACTTCAATGATTACCTTCCGAGCCGCTGCATGGTGGACTTCGATCAAATGAATCGAAACTTACTCTGCCGCTTTGGCTTGGGTTGACGCGACGTCGGATAACAATGGGGCTGTCATCTTCATTATCATCGTCGGGTTTGTTAAGTTCAGTGAGTGCAACACCTTGAGGGCATTCGGTCATCCAATCAATGCAACATTATAACTTTCTCGAGCCTTAGTAAAGATCCTGGACAGTAGCTTCTCGGTCTTGTTGACTCATCTCGACTTTTTCGATTCGTATAGCATCAGCTAGGCGCTTGATGACCGAGAATTCCTCATTGGCTGTCAAATTATCGGTGATTCCAAGCCCAGTAGACATAGCAGACATTGTCTTTTTTGACGCTCCTGACTAGATGGAAAATCGCAGAGTAAAGAATGAGGAGCTTGAAGGATTTGTAAATGAGATTTGGTAGGTCTCTCGGTGTCTGGACGATAGATAGGGCTGCACGGTAATTTGTGGAAAGGCTGAGCCATATATATAATATGTAGATATATATAGGGTCACAGTATATACATGCACCCACACAATGATAGGCAGCTGAGTTTCTGTTAGCATGTAAAGGATTGGGTTTGATATTCGCTGGCCCGCAGGATGAAATACATCATCTAGGCAGCATCTGCAGCTATTATGAGCCTTGTCAAATCAGGGGAAAGACCAACAGGTCAGCTCTACGCGGGTGCTTGTTCGCATGACGCTACCTCGATTGCAATCAGGATACACTGTGAAACCGGCGTACGATCGAACGCATGGTCAGGCTAGTCGGCCATTATCCAACCAGTTCTCTTTAAGAAAGGAAGTCTTTAACAAATATGGATTCCTCCTAGAGTAAGTTACAATTTGCCAAGACATCAAGTCGCGAAACCAGGCCTAGCTCCAAAGACGCTACAGGATTCGCTCTGACAAACAAAGCTTCTGATGCTTATGCCATACAGCCAATCAATGCCTCTTCCGGATTCAGGGACGCTCAGCGGCAGCTATACTAATCAGTCTTCTCAATGTCGGCCGACTGAGAGAATCGATCATTAGGTGATGTGCGGTTCAGAACGGCGCTCAGGCCAATCTCATTGTTGATTTCCTCCATACGCTCAAAGTCGGCAGCGGCAGCCCCCTCGGAGCCAAACACCAGGTCCTAGCAGAGACAATCATTAGCCAACCATCCAGATTGAGCGTGGTGTGGAAAAGCTGGGATAATGTGAGAATATAGGACCCACCATTTCTTCCAACGATAGGCGCTTGGTTTCGGGAACAAAAAACCAGATGAACGCGGCTCCAAGATACGTCAATATGCCAAATAAGATATAGGTTCCGTACGTGATGCTTGTTAGCATATCGGGGGTTACTTGTCCCACGCTGTTGACATGAGATCAGTACAAGCCTCATAATGCAGGCACCGCTAAGCGCCGATCATTAATTCTCACATGAAGTTGTTCCTATGGGATATCTGTCAGCAGTGTCCAAAACCCCCTTAGTATGGCCGTGCTTACATCCAGTTACTAGAGGCACCAAGAGATACGCCATATGGGCGCGTGCTCAAGGGCCATACCTCAGCAATGATAATCCACGCACAGGGACCCCATGAATCTGTGAATCTGTCAGCCTTTTCGATATCGATATGTTTGGGCTCGGGTTGGAGAGGAGCTAACATCCAAAGTGAATAACAAATAGCCAAACCATGCAAACAGCGGCCCAGCCAGCTCCAGGCTGCTGATCAAACCGATCGATGTTCTTGGCAAGAATGACAGCAATGATGAGATGACAAGTGCCCATGCCGATAGCTCCGATGGCGAGAACTGGCTTACGACCGACACGATCGATCCAAAGAACTGCTGGAATCGTAGCAATGAACATCACGACGCCAACCACACCTGTAGCTAACAGGCTGGTAGTTGTCTGACTGAGACCTAGCTGTTGAAAGATTTGAGGAGCATAGTACAGAACCTATCATTTCAGTCAGCACAATTTCGCTTCCGAATTTCAATGCCGCTTTCGAGAATTCACGACGATGAAATTCTATTATCCAGCCTTATGTGGCCATTGGCCAGTAAAAAGAAAATGCAGCAAGATTCTGGCAATTGAACTGATTGGGGGCCAGAAGTTCGGTCGAGAAATAAAAGTCGGATACTTACAGCATTGATTCCTGTCCACTGTTGGAAGAACCTATGAGTACTGTTAGTTTTATGCAACAGACGACTCCGCGAAAAGGCAAGACGAACATTGTGACCGTTGCCACGATGACTCTCTTGAACATGGCTTTGGTTTGGAAAAGGGCTCTGATGGCGACGAATTGCAATTTGAAGGTGTTCCACGCATTCAGTTCTCTGAGATGGGGAAAGTGCTCGGCAGTGCTGCGCTTCTCAAAAAGAGACTGGGCCTTGATTTCAAGATACTCGAGTTCGATCAGTTCGTGGTTCTCTGGGAGATCCCTGAGGTTGGCGAGAACCCTTCGAGCTTCTTCTTCACGGCCGTGGTGGATCAGCCAACGGGGCGAGAAAGGCATCCATATCATTCCAATGAAAAGGATAATAGCAGGGCCTAGTTGTAGACTGATAGGTACCAACCAAGCCGCATCGGACTGTGTCTCCTCCGTTGTGCCACCGATGTAGTTGCAGCCACTAACACAGTGTCAGTACAGAGGGGAATCCCAAGCAGCAGGAAGCTTTTGAAGTGTCGGGTTTCGTAGGGTCACAACGTACTAGCTGCATTGATGTTAGCTGGAATGAGGTCCTATCGTGAAAAATGTTTCTTACTCAATCCAGAAGCTGATCATAATTCCGAAAGTGATGGCAAGCTGTTGCAGAGCGACAAGAGCGCCGCGAACCTCACTACAGCAGTAATATACATTAGAATATATCGAATCCTGCACGAATATACTTGCCAGTGACTCACGGTGGTGCGCATTCGGAGTTGTAGAGAGGCACGATCATTGACAAACTTCCGACACCTATGCCCCTTCATCCATGTCAGTGTTTAGCTTGGTAAAATGAAAAGCATTGGGGCCATACGTGATGAAACGTCCTCCCAAAATGGACTCGTGACCACCAGAAATGGACGTGATCTGTACAACAACACCAAGGATGAAGACGCCAGTAGCAATCAGTACACCGTATTTGCGGGAGCAAACTTCTGCAATAAAGCCAGATAAGACAGCGCCAACCCAGGCACCGAGCTCCAGAATGGATGTCAGCCATCCCTTCTGCGTTTGGTTCTTGGTATATCCTTCCATATCTAGTAGCAAATGAGAGAATCAGTAAACGACCCCTTCAATAAACATGCGCGAATGATATATCAAAAGATAAATATGCGTGCTTACGCTTCTCAAAAGATGGCATGGCCAAAATGCCAGAGAACATTCTGTGTTTCCATAGATAGTCAGCGTCATTGAGTTGGTGCCTAAAGGCAATGGGCGTCGCACCCTTGGTTGTAGCCATATAAAACGCCGCCAATGCAAGCGAAAGCAGCAATACGGGCAACCTTCCAGTTCTTGACTAGAGCTCTGGCACCACTGGCGCCCATCAGCGCTTGGCGTCTCTGCAAAGCAGCATCGTAAGCTGCGTTACCGGAAGTGTGGCCGCCCATAGCTATTGAGATATCTCAACTGAGACTTCCCACAAAATGATGCGTCCCTTTACGCGTCGTGGTGATTGGAAATTGTCTTTGGCATGTACTTGCGAACTACCCAGAACAGGGACGGGGGAATCGATTTGAGGAGGGACGGCGGAGCTGCGATGGGGGACGTCAGCACTCTTATTACTACCACGAAGTGACACTGGCGGCACAGCGGCACGGGTCAGCAATAAAAGTAGGATTCAAAAACCCCGACCGCCTCCCAATCTTACATTTCCCGTGAAATGTCGGCCCTACAGCGAGATGGAACTTTGACTAAGTATGGGCAGGGACAGGTACCGAGAGTCTCTGCACCAAGTGGTGGCCTCCCCATGGGGTTTGCATTCGACATGGTGTGCGAGGTTCTCCGTTTAGGCGACACCCGCAGAGGCCCTGCCGCTACCCCGCGGGGGAATGACCAAGCAGCCCCATGTCCTTTTGTACGACCATTGCCGGCAATACTAATTAGCCTAAATGAAGCGTGTTCCCTCGTTCGTCTTTTGCCAGTATATACAAGGGAGCTTTCCCGGTGCCTATACTCCGGAGGTTCTTGGCAGGTGATTGGGTAGGTTATATATGCTTTCACTAGTCGGGGATGTAGGCTGCGCAAGCCGTTGGGATCCCCTAGTTGGATCCTTCTTTTACCCCTGTTGCATGTTGCTAGCACTTCAGTGGCTTGTTCACCGACCAGGCTTCCGTTTCTTTGGCCCTGCACTTTTAGGTTCTCGCCGGAATTTAGGCCGATTTGCGAAGCTTGGCGACCGGTAAGAAATCTCAACCACACACACCATCTCATCGTTCGCCACAGGTACAATGTTGGAGCATCCAAGCTCGAGGAAATGTACATATTGTACTACGTGACTGTGATGAACCGCAACGTCTAGCTAGTCATTTGAGAGAAAAGTAGTTGTCCTATTAAGAATCTACGTATGAACCGAAAATGAGCTAGAAATACCCATCTCAAGTGGTCTGTGCGGGTGAGACGATGCTGCTGATGCTACAGTGCTGGGTCATTAGTATTTGAACAGCAATAGGGGTCACATGATGCCTGTCTCACACAGCTCAGGGCTAAGCAAATCGGTTATTATGATATTTCGGTGTAAATTCCTTATAAATGTGGACCGAACAGAGAGATTCTAGCTGGTTGATTGGTCCCCATTATTGCTGTTCAAATACTAATGACCCAGCACTGTAGCCACACGAAGCTATTCCAGCTTCACGACAGTGACCAAATCTGGGGATTTGAGGTATCAGGCAGAATGACATTGAGTTTCCGGATGCCCACATATCAATAAGAATTTTTGACATACCTACCGATAGGCTTTCGTTAATCACAATGGCTTGACATCTTCGTTGAAGCTGCTGCACCATGGAGTGCAGCGGCTGGGCCTGGGACAGCCCTATGGATCTGCCCCGGTCGACCTGCATGCCGTGAACTAGCGTGTAGTCTTGATCGAAATATTCACTAGAGAAATTCAGCTTTCAAACAACGTTAACTAAAACCGAGACTTTGTTGTCTATTTCCATACCAAGCTTCAGGCTACTCTCATCGACTAATCAACTATGCTGTCTTGCCGAATACCAAACCAAGAAGTCGCTGGCTCCAACTTGCTGACCCCACTTCAATATGCTTCGTGCAATGCAGTTCACCGAAGCGACTGGGTACATCACCGATCGGTTGCTGGATCCAATCGGTAGGTATCTGCGCGATGAAATCGTACCAGTAATCCCCCATTAGCCGGTAACCCGGGTTCGTTGGATGGACTCCATCTCTCAGAACATCCATGGGGAATGTTGAGAAGTCGACAGCGACAACATGTTTTCCGGCATTGCTCCGCGTCTGAACGACGCCTGGAATCAGGGACCGAAACTGAGCAATGTTTCTCATTTGCATCTCATCGTGGCAGCCGATGATCATTCCGACAAGGACAGTAGCATCTGGACAATTCTCAACGATCTTGTCAATGAGCTTGCCGAGGCGGTCTGCTGCCTCTTTTGGGTCGTTGCCTTCCCTGGCTATGTCTAGGTTGGGGTTCATGTCGTTTGTGCCGGCGTGAATGAGTACTATGTTGGGTCTCTGCTGGAGCGATGGCCCAACATGGTCAGAGATGAAATTGATGGTCATGCCCGACCAAGCCGCCTGTCATGATGGATACTTGGTCAACTCGGTTATTATTTCGAGATAACACCTATCACGGTAGACTTACGAAATAACCGCCATGCATCGTGCCCTTCATAGTCTCCGTTCCCGAAAAAACGACCTGGTCTTCTATGTAACACATTAACTTACGGCTAAAGGAGAAGCAAAAGCAATATGAACTTACTTGGTAAGTTATCTCGAAGCTTGAGTCTGTATCCATTGCCGTCTCCCCCATCCATGTCACTGAGATATCCAACTGTTATCGAGTCCCCGACACCGAGGATGCGTAGTGTCGTCCCAGGCTTGATTGCTTGTCCGGGTTTGGTATACTTGAAAGAGAGCGGAGCGCTGAAAGCCATGATGTCACAAACCCGTAGTCGGTATATCTTAAGCAGCTGATCTCTAATCCACTCAAAATACAACAGAAGCATTCAAGGTCCCCACAGGTACGATAAGATGCAGCAGAATTGGAATTGGGTTTGCAGAGAGTATAAATGACATGTCAGGTTTGCGCCTGGCCCGCACAGATGAATGATGGAGCATGTGACCTGTTTCAAGGTGAGGTCTCATCCTTTAACCGAGGTACATTGCCTCAGCGGTACTTTTGGAGACCATTTAAGTATACAACGATACTAGCACAGTCAAAAACATACAGTATAAGTAACTTGCCAAATACTCAACAAAACAAAGAATCTTTTAGGTATGGTAGTCTTGTAACTCAAGCCACTAGTGGCCTCCAAGTAAGCACAGTCGAAGCGTTTCCGGTCTGAAATCCCTAAATAGACCCATAAACTGTAGATCTGAATATGGCATGAACAGTACATGTAGCTATCGGGTTAGCCTAGCGTATACACTTACTCCTTGATCAAAATCAATGAAGTAGCAGCGAAAAAAACGACCCTTCGCAGAACAACCGTCGATATAGCCTAGGACACTGCATATTGTCTGAAATTCAAGTGTGTGTTGATTGTCTTTTCTAGTAATACGGTTGCGTCGCCGTGCCTTTTGTCCTCGACCATGCACCTATGAGCCCTCAGATCACAGCCTTCTTTTTTTGACCTTTGTCGTTAAAAATCAGCGCTTCTAGTTGAGCAAAATAATTATTGAAACCGTGATGCCAAATCCTGGTAATCCAGGTGCAATGAAGCTGTCTCAAACACTCATTATGAATCAGTACGACACATGCAGGCATTGATTGGATAAAGCGCTATCTGCACATATACACCTGTTGTCGCCGTATTGATGTTCGCTGGATGGTAAGAGGCATTGAATCTTCCAAGGCAAAGGCGGATTCATCACCAGGAATGGGAGTTTCTTTGCATCTTTTATTACACTCCGATTGTCACCATCATGGCATCTTATCTCTGTATTCGCTCGCAAAGACCGGCACACGACGCTAGCCGCATCAAAAGCTATATCTGACACAATGATTGGAACAACATATTGGACATGCGATAGATAACGAGGGAATTAGGGCGATGTGTATGTTGGCATCGAAAAATACGGGTTTATTATGCATTATGTCATGCCATGTCGGTCATCGTTGCTCAATTTACCATCCCATCATGTATTTCATCCCACTGCACCTCGGGGAAATCCGCTGAAGGGGTGTCCAGAAGTGGCTGCTCTTTACCAAGAAAATTCCTATCAAAGAAGGCTTTTATGAATGTTCTCGAGATATTGACCATTCTGTTCCCGTCAATCGGACCCAGCGGACGTGTTGTGCCGAAAAGTTTCCAAATTGTCCTGTCAGACCAGTCACCGTGCATGGTACCATCTACAGATAACAAACGCCACCAGCCAGTTTGCCAGGCGCGGTAATTATTCCAAGTGCGATCGGTATTTGCATTGTGGTTTTGGAAGCCAAGGATGAGCGATGGATTTTTCAGGTCAGAGTTGGAGGTGCTGTTCAATCGACCAAAGATTGTGCCGTCTACATTGATGGCGGCAGCTACGGCATCGCTCTCCAGAGCCACAGTCAGAGCAGCGGAGCCTCCGATGGATACGCCGAAGGCGCCATAGCCATCAGTCTTGAAGGGGGCTTTGAGGTCTGCAACTAATGAGGGAAAGTAGTCAACGAAATGCAGTTGGCGCTTGACCCTGGTGGCGTGCAACTTCTCAAGCCATTCATTAGTGTAGTTATTGAAAGCCGGCGAGAGGCCGTAGACACCAGTGCCATTAGGGTATCGCAGAAATGGCTGCTCGTAGATGTGGTCGAATGCAGCCACGACGTATCCTTCGCCGTCAAGTCAGCGCTGATTAGAGATTTTCATGGATCTTGAGTTTACCATGCGAGACGAGATCAGAAATGACAATGTAGTTGCCATCAGTAGGTGGACCCCAACCACCGGGTCCGAAAAGTAGCGTCGGGCCCGTTCCTTCTTCCAGATACGAAGCGTTCCATCGTACTGTTGACGTAAGGTGAGATATGTTGAAGCTCCACAGAGCGGCATACAGCTCAGCAAGCTCGGGCTCTAAATATGCCTTGGGGCAAGGTTTCTCGTCTGCGGTGGGATAGTACAACGTAGTAAGATATTCGGTTGCGATACCGTTCGGCCACACGGGGTCTTCCCCGTTCAAGAAAGGAATAACAAAACGCTGGGCACCGACATTGTACTTGCCCGTGGAAGCAGGGATCTGTTCTCCAAGGACAATGAGCGCAAGTGACACCCATATGTGATATTTAAAGGTCAAGTGGAATTGAACCTTCATGGTGACTATTGAATACGCAAGAGAACGTCTGCAATACCTGACAAGTTGATAATCACTGCATGCGATGCTAGTCTGTTTAAGTAAGTGTTGTGGCAAATATCTAGTTTGCTTAGTGCAGCCTTTGAATCTCGCCTGTGTTATCACTCTTGTCTCAAATAGGCAGCTGGAAAACCGTTTGCTTATTCTCAGCCCCGGGTCTGACGAGAAGGCTAGTAGATACAGAGAAGCAGAATACAGTAAGCTTCTAAATATGATATCTACCTGCTTAATTAGCTATAGCGCGCATTTTCTTATGATCACAACCCGTGCTGACACCACGACAGCCACCAGATCGGCGACTGGCTTACTTGCTTCTGTTTGCCACCTTGGGCGACAAGGTACAGACGACGGCTATTTGAGCGGTCATCAAGAACATGTGAAGGTGCCGCAGTCTAGGTCATGCTAGCATAGAAACTTTCGACCGTTCCAGGCCTTTTATCAACAAAGAAATACGTTGCTTCTAAATCCTCGAGTCTCATATTCCTAGCAAGTCTTGGTGATGATATTAGAAAATGAGAATTTCTTTCTATTTTCATTCCTTGGTGAATTTAAGATAAGACATACCATATATGTGTATACAAGGTGCGATTAAGAAAATGTTAGAGCATGTTCTTCCCGCTGTACTGTTGCTGTACATGCCCCTCTAGCTTTCGGCAGATAGTAGCTCAGCGACGTAATTCTACGACGGAGCTACATTTCATATGTAATATCGTCTAAGCCAAACATACAAGTCTCGGCTGTTATTGACACTGGCCTAACCATAATCAAGAGGACCTATAGTCGTAAGAAGTCACAGAGCCTGTTGCTACTTCCACACGGTTGATCGTCATAGCGACTATACCATGTTTCAACTTGTCAAGATATCATTGTTACTTTATTGTCATTTCTCGCAAATACAAGGGAATTTTACCCGAATTGCGCATAAGTAATCAGCTAGTCTTTGCGTTTCAGCCACTCCTCGCTAGTTTTGTAAATATTTTCAAATGACGCCGGGTGCTGGATGATACGCTGATAAGCGTCTTCGGTAAATTTCCTGACGAAGAACAAGAATCCAACATAAATGCAATCAATGTATGAGACTACTTCTGCGTCAGTGAAGATGTCGAAGCTAGTTGGTTTCCAAAAAGTGGGGAGATTTACATTTGTCTCCAAGGAAGAATGGCCCCTTGGTTTTGTTCTGCAAAGCTGCCGTCGTCCCCAGAGACTCTTTGGCGTTGGCCCAGGCCAGTTCGCCACCTTTTGTCTGCTCGAGTTTATCAAGCGGCATACCATATGTCTTTGCGCGAGTCCTCGAAAAACAATCTGCACTTCGCTTGTGCAAGATGTCTCGAGGCGCGTTTACAAAAAGAGCAGGGCCTAAGTTTATAAAAGTCTCGCTGAGCAAATCATACATTTGTTTGAGTGCTTCTGATTCAAAATGGAGAGATGGCTCAGGGTAGTCGGACTCGATGCGCTTGATGATTTTGGCGCTATTCATGATGTATGTCTCATCGGGAAATTGCACGGTGGGACAGGTGAACAGGGCAATCTGGTTAGGATCACCCTCAAGGCCCGTAGGCTTCAGCCTGGGCTCGATATCGAGGTACTCAACCCATTCGGTTTCGTAATCAATCCCCTTATAGTTGAGAGCCAGTCGAACTAGTATCATTTATCGGTTATCATCAGAATACGTGCTAGGTTGTTGCATACTCACTCTTCCAAGTATTCAAAGACCAGCATGTACGGTTCCGGTCGGGAATCGAGGAAAATCAGTTGGTTCGCCATTGTAAATTGATGTTACGGTGTCGGCAATAGTTTAAGGATAACATGTGGCTATTTATGCAAGTGAGAGAGGGGTAGGAATGAAAGGCGTAAGCAAGACAGAAGCGGAGAGATTTCAAATCAAGCGAAAACATGGGCCTATGACGAGACCCTTTGGAGACTCCACGGATCCCGCATCGCCGGGACATCTGACATATCTGCAGAGGCGAAAGAACAGCCCTGCATAATCACGTAAACGCGACCCACCGCTTACTGCATTCGAGGTGATGTAGTCGAATCTAATTTCCCTGTCAATCCACTCGTTGATACACGTACTGACAGATTGGAGTCGCAACGAAGCAAACACAAACGAAACTCTTTCACTAAGAATAGTGATTAATTAGTTATCATATATTTATTGTCATTAGAACTCCCACAAGAACGAGAAGGAGGTTGTTCCTCACTGAACTAAATTAATCTTATATTCACGGCTATAAATGATAAACCTGTCTGGCTTGGCCTTCAATGCGAGATCATCTGCTAAAAGAGTCTTCTGATACTAATGCTCTGTTTTACTTGCAGATTCTCTTGTCACATAGAAGACTCTGTTTCAAGATTCCCGAGTAATATTAGCAGGCTATCTGTCTCGCTGAATTGACCTGCCGATTGATTAGGAACGATAACTTTGTGAATTGACGAGGCACTATGTAATCAGCGTCTGTCTTTTACCTTACAATGGTCTGTTTTACATTGTTTTTCTATTAATTCTAGTAAAAGAAAGCTACTAACTACGCAAGGAGTCCACAATTCCTGCTTATGACGTTTCCTCTAGAGCTTTAAGTGTTCCACGACCAGCGTCCACAGCAGCAGCAATGTAACTATAGCGTAATATCCCTGATGGCTGACTGGGACTTATCACTACCGAAGTTCTCCGCTTCTCGAGGGCCTTAACCCTGGAGCCCTCGCACCGCGGAGCGCCCGGAGGAAATCTGATATCTATATTCCTGAGAAACACTGTTCACCTCAACAACCGGAGTTCAACCTGCACACACAAAAGCACACACTCACGTGAGTATCCCCGATGGCACAATTGGCTAGCGCGTCAGACTGTTAATCTGGAGGTTGGTGGTTCGAGCCCACCTCGGGGAGATATTGTGGTTAAAATCCACGCTGTTGATGAGCTTATATTTTTGCTTCTTTATTGGCTTCGCTGGGGATCTTTCAGTTATCATAGCTAAAAGTCAGATTAGCGTCTAGTTATAACTGATGACATGATTTAGATAGTACCTAACTGAGTAGGTAAAATATGAACTCTTACTACCTAGTGAGTTAATAAACGCTAATTCAAACGGGTTCTGTGCGTACTTGGCAGTGCTGCAGTAGCAGGGATACGCAGTAAATCAAAGGGCCCAATAACGGTTATAAGGACTCTTTTCGCCTGTCGTTACGACCCTATTGAGCAGGACACAAGCAAACTTTTAATTTCTTTCGATCCCAATCCCGCAGGAGAATATTGGGCGTGTCAGGAACCCGACCGGAGCATCCGTTTGAAGTCGATTTTGGCAGTGAGCTGTGGATTCCTGGTCCACTCCCTGGCATATAGCGGTTAGAATATGTGGTGCAGGGTGCTATCTGGGTGCACCAAATGCTACTGGCAAGCTTGCATATGACATGATAGGTTCCCGCCAACATTCACTTTTCTCTCTCTCTTATTCTGCCGCTCCACAATCGCAATGGAATTTGCCTTGCGATATGATTCTTCGTACTTTGTTATGGGCAGTTGCTCTGTCAACTGTAGAGGTCAAAACTCGGTCCGGATTTGGTGGAGAACACCACGAAAACACCTTTTTAGAGACTAGAAAGTTTGTTGTTAAGGCTGAGCCTGTAAGCTTGAACTTTACTGACAAGATCCAAAGTATTTACTGACATTTAAATCCTGCTAGTCTGTTACACTGATAGCTTTGTCAATTTAGGGGGGGGGGGGATAATAATAGGCCATTAACTCCCCCACCCTACCTCCGCATAACCCCCACATACGCAAACGACAAAAACGCTGTGTTCCTACCAAAACATACTACTTTTTTAATACTAAATAAAACATAATATTAAAGTATATAAGATTAAGGAAAAAATCTTAAATAATATTTTATTAGTATTATTACTTAATAATATAT
>MU846408.1:0-27898 GCA_030867225.1 Colletotrichum caudatum
TAGGTTTAAATCCCTATCTGTGACTTTTTTCCCTTTTACTAATCTTTTCTTAGTTTTAATTCTAAAATGGCTCTACTAGGGAGGGTTAGAATGGTCTATCTTACCTTGCTTTCTCTACTACGCTCTGGGTCAGGATAGGCCAAGACTATCCCTTTTGCCCCTTTTTTACCTCTATTTCTCTTTTTTACCTCTATTTCCCTTTTTTTTGCCCTCATCTACTCTTTTATCTATTAGCTATACCAATATCTACTGTCAGGTTGACTCTGCACAGACCACCTGTGCATGGTACTCTCGGGTTGACAGGGGGGGACCAATGTTAGCTTGTCTGATCCCTCCAGTCGATATGAGCACCACTATGATAAAGGTTTTCTCGGTCCCTCCAGCTCCACAAACGGAGATACCCGCTGGCATGAAGACGAGACATATGCTTGCTGGTGGAAAATAAACAATGCTCTTGATTCGAGAAACAGGTCGACGATTCTCCATTGGAGCGAGTTCAGATAGCGAACTCGATTTGTATATAACCATCGTAACACCATGATCTGAATGTTGAGGTCTCCCATCATGCTCGTCACACATCTAGCCATTGCCATTAATAAAAACCACACCTGTCTCACCTAGACGTTCACCAGAGTCCGCCTCAAGCTCTTGCAACACTGCGCAACTCCACCATGATGAACAAACTCATCATCGCCTTGGCCATGATTTCGGCCGCCACCGCGGCTCCTAGCCTGGGCCGTCGCGACGATTGTCACAATGCTTACGACGTCTGCATCGCCGCCGGTATCTCGGTGGTTTCCTGCCAGTGCATCCTTACCACCTGCGTCGGCGAGGATAACGCTCGCGCCCGCGCGTACTGCGCCACCGCTACTGCCAACCTGCCGCAGCCGACGCCGACCGGCATCCCCGGAGGCTGCAACCCGGCTCATCCGGGATCCTGCCCTTCGTCTTCTTCTGCCTATCACCCGATCCCACCATCCACGGCGGCACCTACTGCTACGCCAACCTCACCGCCCGACTCCGCCATTCCCAAGCCTGTTGAGGGCGAGAAGTGGACGATAAGGAACATGACTCGCTACTGCGACGTGAACAACCAAGGTTGCGACTACAACTTCGCGATCGAGGCTGACGGTCAGACTGAGCGCTGCACTGTCGTCCGCTATCCCGTCGCCAACGCCGCTACCGAGAGCTGGACCGCCCAGCCCTGCAGTTCCAGCTCCAAGTTCAACATTTCTTGGAGCTACATTGTTGACTCTGCTTACAGTTACGCTGTTGTTGCCGTGGTCAAGGGCGGGGAGACGGCTTGGTTCCCCATTCCCAATGTGAATGACCAACCCGCCACTCCCTCAAGCCCCTACGGCTCCGGGCAGTTTGGAGATATTGGACCCGAACAGGTTTACACATCCTAGATGGTGTCAATTCCCCAGTAACAAAGACACTGAAGATAGTGAATGATGACCATCGGGGATACATATTGTATTAGCAGGCGCAGGTTAGATGCTTTTTTCAAATTGATTTCCAAATGCTCCATCGCACGGTATTGCCGCTTTCGATCAAAGTGAGAGTTTGGCAGTTGTAAGGCAAGATAACACTTTGTTATCCGTCTAGCATCAGGTCTCTAGAAGTTATTGTCGACTCAAATGTAAGTCTTTTCAAGGTGTACGCCAGATGCTACTTTCTTTGTAGTCTAGAAGAGAACCCTGTCAACGTTTACATCAAGGTCGAGATCTCTGATATCACAAAGTGCAGGTGAAGTAGCAAGATCCCAAAATCCGTCGGCATCGAAATCCAGGCTTTAGTTTCCACCTAGTGTTGGAGATTCGGAAGACCACGACCCTCTACGCGCAATTGAACCATCGAGATCTCACATGCCACGCATGCCCCATTCACCGCGTAATTAATCCTTCAAAGCAACCGCTCTAGCGTTTGGGAAAGCTCTGGTTTTGGAGTTGCCCTTGAGAAGTCGTACTCTGAAGCACGTAATATAGCTTGTATATGATAATCTTGACCCAGGCAAGTTGTGAGAGATGCTAGTTGCTCCACGTCATGAAGGCTTGTACGGCTTCATTTCCGACACGAGATATAGGCAGATGCATTCTGGAGCCCCGAGCGTGGCATCATCATGTGTGTATACTTTCCACAAAAGGATTGGATTAGGCGCGGCAAAAGGGCTGGCATTTCCCTGGCCAAGGCTGCATCTGGAGCGGAGCCGGTCCGCTTCCGTCCCGAGCAGAGACGGCGCAAGACGTTGACAGCCACTGCGACTCTCTTGCAGACTAACATAGACGCGAACCGATGCCCAGTGTGATAGGTTCCGAATGTTCGGGATGGATAACTCTAAATGATTAGACAGGGGTAGCCGGAACCGTGGTGACGGGTCGACTGGCGGTCATTGATCTAGATGCACGGAAGCTCTGGTGGAACGATAGCACGTTTGACAATCCGCTCATTGATGGTGTGGATGGCCCGGTGGTCTACCGTCTTTTCGACAAGGGGCGGGGCCACAAGGCTCGGCCCGCAGCGCCGGGGAAGATTATCAAGTCAGTCAGTGAGGTGACTGAGATGGCTCAGAAGTGGAAAAGAACAACTAGAGTGAGCGTCTCATCTCAGGTTGGCCTGTTCGGATGGAAAAGTTCATCTCGCGATGAACCATCCCAGCGACCTGGCCGCCCTGCTATATCCTCAAATACATGTTCATCATTGGAAGCCGAGGCATAGTCTTCAGGCCTCGTGGCTCCAAGGTGCACGCCACCTCCAACTAATGCCTGAACTGGCTACTCACCAGCATGGGGTCCTGAAGAATCCAAGTTGCATGGCGTGAGGAAGGGGGTCGCGACCAACTGTTATCAGGCAATCGGCTTGTTGCGGGCTATGTATTTTAATGAGCGTTTCCCCACTTTCTCCGCGGCACGACATCTGTAAATCGAATGTCGCCATCGCCGATGACTTTCCAGCCCTTGCTCTCATCACCAGCAATGAGAGAAACAAAGAGTCTCGCCGCAGAGAGTGCATCAACTGGCCGGTTGCAAGAAGACAACGAATTCCGCCTAAGAACAGCTGTCTTCCTGGCACAAGCAGTCTAGCCAGGAACCCCCTCAGTCTCACACAATGACCACTGTCACCGTTGCCCGACCCGTCCAGCCGGACATCCAGTATGCCCCGAACTACCAGAAGTTTCAGGCTCGGGTGGCGCGCCGAATCCAGGAGCCCGGTCTCCCAAAGACCCTACCAGAGGGCCTTCCCGCAGAGTTGAAGAATGATATGGTCTGGAACGGTGCGACGCTGGCTAGCGAATATGATTGGACATACATCCTGACACCGGATCAACTCGACGAGCTTGACGCAGCGTTGGCTCATTTCAAGTGTGAGTTTGAGCCGCGTCTACATGCAACCTCCCTTTGCTCACGATGCATCCTAGCGCTCGGTTTGCCTCTCGGCTACATTAGCCAGGAGACCTTCCCGCTGCCGAAGCTGCATGCTGAACTCCGCAAGCTGTCCTATGAGCTGCACGACGGCCACGGCTTCTTCGTCATCCGCGGGCTTAGGGTCGACGAGCACACTAGAGAAGAGAACATAATCATTTATGCAGGGTTGTCCTCGCATATTGCCCCCCAACGTGGTCGTCAAGACCGCCAATACGACGGCAAGCCGGCCGACGTGGTTCTCACGCACATCAAGGATCTGTCACTTACAGAGGAGAAGGGCCAGATCGGTAGCCCTGCGTACACCGCCGACAAGCAGGTGTTCCACACTGACGCCGGGGACATTGTCTCACTCTTCGCCTTGTCGACGGCCGCCGAGGGTGGCAAGAGTAAGCTGGCGAGCATCGCGCGGGTATACAACGAGATCGCGAGCACGCGCCCGGATCTCATCCGCACTCTCACTGAAGACTGGCATTTCGAAGTGTAAGTGTTGTTTCCGTCGCGCCCCGGGGATCCTTCGGCTTTTCGTCGATGGTCATGAGCTCACGCTTGCATGTGCGTAGCTTCGGGACACCTCAAAAGTGCTTCACATCCAGGCCTCTTGTCCACTACCAACCTGCGACTGGAAAAACGCCAGAGCGCCTGGCAGTCCAGTATGCCCGTCGCTATTTCGTTGGCTACGGCGCCCTGCCTCGAAGTGACGAGATCCCCCCGATTACCGAGGCGCAGGCTGAAGCCCTCGACGCGCTCCACTTCCTGGGCGATAAGTTCGCGGTGAACTTGGACTTCCAAAAGGGCGACATCCAGTACGCCAACAATATGGGGATCTTCCATGCCCGGGACGGGTTCACCGACACCCCAGAACAACAGTGAGTCGGACGTGCGGATTCTGTCGGTTACGGCGCAAGACGATAGGATGAATCGCTGACAAGGGCGACTTTGCCTCATTTGTAGACGCCACCTGCTGAGACAATGGCTGCGCGACCCCGAGTACGCGTGGGAGACGCCCGAGCCGTTGAAGGAGAGATGGGCTCAGCTGTACGAAGGCATCACGCCCGAGGCCCAAGTGTTCCCGCTCGTGCCGTTCATCCGGAGCGAAGGAAACAAGAGCAAGGGCCGGTCATGAGGCGGCTCATGTCTGGTTTGCACGCAGTCAATACGAGGGGCTTTGCGCTCAAGGGTGTGTCACTTTAGCGAACCAAAGAATGCGAGCATTTGCAGCCAGGCATCTTCCGGGTCCATCGGCCGTTCCAACCGCTCGACCTAAGTCCTTTATATGAAGCCCTCTAATAAGCGGGTTTCTTGGTAAGAGTCTCACCGATGACTGCCACCCGAATGCTTTTCTCAGCAAGGTCCTGGGCTATGCCAAGGCGGCCAGAACACGAGCTGGGTCCTTGGTCGAACGAGGCACGGGTTCTTCTGAAGGCGACATTTGCCCAGAGGATTGTGCCCCGGATAAGAAACGTGAGCTGCATGGCCCTATAGGATGAGAGCGATAGCGAGAGTTATATGAGGTTACATCTCAAAAGTAGTTTATTACAGCGCCCGGGATCACTGTGACGATCTACGCTTGGCGGCCACCCCCACGGTCTGCAGCAGGAATCGCCATGAGCTGCCAGCATTGCGTGCTTCTTGGCTCTGGCTGACATAGGAAGGTCGACCATCACTCTCCCTGAACCTGGGCGAGCCGTGGCAAGCCACAGGTCGGGCCCTGCACTTTGGAAGAGGTGCGATGGAGCGCTGTAACGTTTGCACCCCATGTTCTCAACTGGCGTGGCATACCGTTGGCACTTGGCGTTGATTCCTTTTTCGAGCGTCAAAAGGCTCGGCGGTCTGATGTTACAATGGTTTAAAGACGATTCGGTGGGACGAAGCAAACGTTCCATGCCGCTGCGGTCCTCTTGAGCTGTCCGTCCCCTGCAGCGACGCGCTCTTATCCGTGGATGTTTTACTGCTCCAAAGGTTTATCTACGGTTGACAGCCCTCATTTTCTCTCTTCCGCGTTTGCACGTCCACTCAGTGCCCTCTGTCTTCGTCCTCCCCCAAGACAGCTTGGGGCATCAGTCCCGGACTAGCCCACGACCATGGTGCTCTCCAGGTTCCTTTCGCGGTTCAAGCCAAGCGATACTGGCGTCCATGCCGTCGATGTCGAGGCGTCTGATTCCGAACACTCCATCATTCGCGATGGCGACCTCGCGTACACGCTTGCAAAGGGAGGAAACGGTTCCAAACCTTCATACCAAGAGGCTGTCGGAGCGCCGGTCGAGAGGCTCTCGCCGTTGGGATACCACGTCGGATGGCTTACCGTCATCTTTCTCAACGTCAACCAGATGATTGGCACTGGTATCTTTTCAACACGTAGGATCTCTAGGCCACGATGGCAGGTTCGGCGATACTGACATGCCCTCACAGCCGCATCCGTCCTTAATGATACTGGGTCCGTCGGCTTGGCTTTGATGTATTGGACCATCGGCTCTTTGATGGCCTTCGCCGGACTCAGTGTGTATTTGGAACTGGCCAGTTATTTCCCTAACCGCAGTGGCTCCGAGGTCGTGTACCTCGAACAAGCCTATCCGCGACCAAAGCATTTCTTCCCCATTGCCTTTGCCGTGCAGTCTGTCCTGCTTTCTTTCAGCAGTAGCAACGCTATTGGTAAGAAGACTGACACGTTTGACCGTCGGTCCAAGTCGCTAACATGCCACAGTCCTGTCTCGGTACTTGTGGAGGATTGCCGGGAAAACCCCGTCCGCTTGGGAGCTGAAGGGTGTCGCCATTGCTGCTTATACATTCGCCGTCATCTGCGTCATCGCGCACAACAAGTACTCTCTCTGGGCCACCAACATCATCGGCGCGGTCAAGATCATCACTCTTGTTTTCATCTCCATCACTGGCCTGGTTGTTCTTGGCGGCAACCTCGACCACATCCCCGATCCGACTGCCAACTTCCGGAACTCGTTCGAGGGAACCACCGACAATGGCAACGAGCTGGCGTCGGCCCTGGTCAACGTCATCTTTTCGTACACTGGCTACTCGAACGCGTTCAATGTCGTCAACGAGATCAAGAATCCCATTCCCACGCTGAAAAAAAACGCAACCATCTCTGTTGCCGTCGTCTCTCTGCTCTACATGCTCTGCAACATTGCGTACTTTGCTGCAGGTGAGACTACCTTACACAGTTAACATGCAAAGGTGCTAACAAGTAAACAGTTCCCAAGGCTGATTTCAGGACAGCCAAAGAAATTGCGGCCGCCGTGTTCTTTACCAAGGTCTTCGGCACCGGGCCTGCCGAGCAAGCCCTCAACTTTTTGGTCCTCCTAAGTGCCTTTGGCAACCTCCTCGCTACCTTGATTGGTGCCTCTCGCGTCATCCGTGAGATCGGACGGTACGTCAAACTCGCTCTTCGGGGTATTATCACAATTTCTGACAATCGCTTTGTAGACAAGGTGTGCTTCCGTGGCCGAAGTTCTGGGTCAATACCAAGCCCTTCGGAACCCCTATCGGACCCTACTTCCTCAAGTGGGCCATGACTTTCATCATGATTGTTGCCCCCCCTGCTGGTGATGCGTTCCAGTTTGGTCAGTATCCGTTCATCTTACGGTTCGTGTAATCGCTAATGTACCCAAAGTTGTCAGCCTGAAGACATACCCCGACGGCGTCTTCCATTTTGCCATGGCCGTCGGTGTCTATCTCATCCGTACCCGGCGCAAGCGCGCCAACCTCGGACGTACGGAGTTCAAGTCGTGGCACGTAACCATTGTTTTCTTCATCCTTATCCAAGTCTACATCCTTGTGATGCCTTGGTGGCCACCAGAGGGTGGCCCGTACGCCGGTAGCGTCAGCTTCTGGTATGCAACGTACTGCGTCGTCGGTATTGCTATGTAAGCCTCCTCCGCGTTTTCGTAGTGCGAATGATCCATCGCTGACTTTGATATCAGCCTCATTGTTTGTTTCCTTTACTATGCTGTTTGGATGTGGTTGTTGCCCAAATGGAAAGGTTACAGAATCCGACCAGAAATCCTCGAGGTTTCCGACAATGGCGCCAACACGCATCGCCTTGTTCAAGTGCCGCTCCCCGAACTGGCCCGATGGGATAATGAGCACGATGATGCGGGCAACTTGCGTCGTAGAAACGTTGATTCGGTGTGGTCCTCCAAAGACGCAACCGACGTTGCGGTTGCCGGTCATCGGGGCCCCGGTTTGAAATACTAACCTCTTGGTTCACTGTTATGGTTGATTAGTTCATGAACTATGATAAATATTCTTCGCCAAATCTGAGAAAGTAATATCCATCGAAACCAACGTTATGGATACCATCTACCGCAAACAGTAACGTGACTTGCATACCACAGTTGTCAAAGACTTTTATCTTCACTTACACATGTACGCATCAGTCCGAGTACAAGTCTGAAAGACTCATCACACCACAGCAGCCAGAATCAGAGGCATACACCTTTGATACAGATCATTGTTGGTGCGCGCTACTGGAGGGACCCCTGCTTGCTAGGACACATGGTCTTACCTAGTTGGCGCTCAAACTGCGGCAGCTGAACATGTGTATCCCCCGGTAGTGAACGTTTCAACTTTCGCATCATAGGCTCTGGGAAAGGGGCAATAAACAATATGCCTACTTCTGCATCGCGTGAAACAGGCGGAGCTAGTGACTTGGCGTCACAAAGACGATAAATGGTCAATCAGATGAGAACGAGGAGTCATATGATCATCCAACGACACAATATTTCAGAGTAAAAGCTGTGGGTCAGTTGGCTGAAATCGATGTCAATCAGAAGGAGAGACATAGACGAGGTACCAAATTGAGAGGAAGAAAGATACGTTATATATCATTCATGGAATCATGCAGCTATAGTGTTTTGGGGACATCCAAAGGTAAACCTCTGTTGTAGTTAAACCCCGGGGGTTCCACAACTTAGCTGTACCAACATGACAATCACACCATGCCACTCGAAACTGCACTATCCGAGAAGGTTCTCACATGAGACCTTGCATGGGATCTCGTTCGCGGTTTCAAGCCTCAAGCTTGACCAAGACTGAAGTGCCCTTTCCGAGGCTCTTGTACTTGTCCAAAGCGGCGCGGGCCTCCGGTTTAGCATAAGCTGCTCCGACTTGCTGTGATAGGTGGTCAACATCAAAGCTTGTAAATACAGATATGGGCGACTTACATCCTCGCTGTCCCAGCCGAGGACTCCCAGTCCAGTGTGGCGCCACTCGTCAACACCCTTTCCGCCGAAGTGCGTGGTCTGTCCAAGGGTCGCGACAAGGTCGGACCACGCTTGGATCGCATCATCGTGCTTGCTCTCATCTGCAACATCGAGGAACGAGAACTGTGTGAAGGACAAGGGCTTGTCGGCGGGCAGGGCGGTCATGTCGAACTTGGCGATGCGCGGCGGGCCAGCACAGAGTGGCTCGAAGACGGGTTCATGCCCCTTCCACCACCCTGACTCGGCGAGGGCCTTCTCGTCGGCCGCCGACTTGTAAACTGTCGAGCCTTTTGTCAAAAAACGCAAACTCGGGTTTTCGGGTATGGGACGACACTTACCTACGGCCTCGAGATATTTGAACTCGGTCACAGGCGTTTCGCCTTCCCTGACAACTGGACCGCTGGCCACGGCAAGAACACCGGGTTGCTTTGCAATCTCCCCCTTGACCGCGGCCCATGCCGCGAGGAACTCGTCCTTCTTGTCGGCGCGGACGTTGGGAGTGACGACGACGTAGAAAACCATTTTGTCGAACTTGGTGCGGTGAATGAAGTATTAATATGTGAAGATGAGCGTTGACAGAGTGAGAAACTGATATCCGGTCTACGGTATATGAGTCTCGTTTTGAATTGAATTTATGTTGCTGAGTGATGCTTCTCAAGTTTCTGTGTCCAAGACCGAGGGGAGTTGTGAGTCCTTATATAAACTTCGCCCCGGTGTCGTCTTGATTCATCTGGCCCAGAAGCGTCATCCTGCGATACCCCGACACGGACGGACGTTCGCGGTGCCCGAGTACCACGGTAACACAGCATTGCACCCGCCGAACGGCATGATAAACATATGCGTCTTAATGCCCCCCCGGAAAGGCTGGAGACTCGACGTATGAAGCTCGAGCAGCGAATGGCAGAAGGTGACTGAACAGCTACATCCCCTGCTGCATGGTTTGTCAGCGGCGGCAGCTAGGCTCAGGTTCTAGGCTCAGGTTCTAGGCTCCAACGAGTGGGGCCGCGGGCGGTCGATGATCCACGAGGCCGTCGCATTATCAACAATCGCTCGTAAAACGTGTCGTGAATGCCTCAATTCCGCATGTGAAACTCGGGGCTCAGGCAGATCCAGGCTTGCCAGGAACCGGGGGGGGGGAGCCTGTAATAGAGGCTGCGATATACAGTGCATAGTCAATATCAATAGTCTGTTTACAGCAACTGGGATGGCCAATCAAAAGCTATAGTGGATGGTTAAGGCACATGGCCTTTAGTGGCGCACTGTGAAGTGATCTCAAGCTATTAGTGGGTTCCCCTTCAGCTCTTCGTTAGGTTATCCTTATTGACTATGCACTGTAGATAGGCGGATCTCGCTGTTTTTGGTGGGAAACGGTGTGCGGAATGTGGGGGTGCGCAGTAAGCAGGGTGGGGGGGAGTCATTGCCTAGTTGATGCCTCGGAGGCGGGCGGCAGCGGCTCGGCGGCCTCAATTGATTTGTCGGTCTCGGCCTTGGGTCCAGGTATTAGTCCGTGATTCATGCGCTCCATCAAGCGGAAAGGTTATATCTCTAAGCAATAACTTGCCGAATGATACAGTTACTGAGCCGAAGTTTCAGTCAAAGTAGATCATAGCTGGACTTGAGGGGTTCTGCGGTGCAGGTCGAATTCGTCAGTCAGGTTGGGGGGGGGCGGTAGTTCGGGGCCTTCGGAAAGTAGCTTGACGCAGCTTCACAGTATGGGACGTGGGACTCTGGCTTCTTGATCAGAGTTCATCCTGCGTATGTATTGTCTGAACATGACCCTAGTTGAGCTGACGTTGGCGGCATAACGCCCGGGCATCCGCTACAACGCTGGCATTCTGCTGATTGTGTCAAGAACTGTTCCAGACGAAGCACAAGCCGGCATTTGTCAGGGGACTACGGAGTACTACTCCGCGCCAGAAATGTTCTAATTTGGATCCTCAGACGTAACCCCATGTTACCAGTCGCTCGGTTGGCATACCCGAACCTTCTGAAACGAACAGCTCGCCCATGTCAAGACATTCAAACCTGACCTCTTCCGCTTAACTAAGCGCCACGGCGGCGGCGGCAGCAAGCCCGTAAACTGCCGCCACGCCTGCTCGAGCTGTCAGCCCCGCCCCTGCCGGGACCTCGGTGGTCAAAGCCGCGCTCGTTCCGCTCTGTGCGCCGCTCGCTTGGCCTGTGGGCGTGCTCTCTCCTGTAGGCGCGCGCGTTGTGAGGGTAAGCTTAACAAATGTGGGAGTGATCTTTGTCGCCCCCAGGGTGACCCTCGTGCTCTCTTCATCGGCGGGGGCCCAGCCTGTCGTCATCGTGAGGGGTGCAAGCGTGGCCGTCGGCCTGGCGGCTGGGTTGGTGGAGAGGAAACCCGCGGTGACGGTGTCGGTGCCGGAGTATACTGGACAGCCGGGAACCTTGCGGGGGCGGCGCGCGACCGCCGCCGCAGTCGATGCCTCTACATATTTCGAGCGTATCCGGGACATACCAGATCACAGTCTCGTAGGTGTTGCCATATCCCGGAGAGGGGTTAATAGTAACAGTCGAGGTGAACGAGGTGCAGCCCTCTAGGGCAGACTTGGCCAAGACAGCCGTCGTGGTAGCACAACATGTCCTGAGTGAGACTGAGGCAGCGGAAACAGAGCACAAGAACTGCAGCGTCCAGCCACGAAGTCTAATGATGGCGGAGGCTATGAGGAACATGAGCCACAAGGACAGGCCAACCTACTATGTAAGCGTGCATAGCCATTGACGTGATTTCTCAACGGGATCGTTTTCCTTCGTACATCGTGAGGTTCCCAACGAAAAAACCCCGCAACGTTCTTGGCCTAATCTTACCTGCCCTTCGACACAGCCTAACACGGGACACGGCGTACCACATCGGGGCGTCGCTTACATGCATTGGCTCCATCGTATCGCCTTTGGGCAATGAAAAACCAAAAGATCAAAACCGCCCCCTTTCCTCGTACTCTCGAGCAATGCCATGATGAATGGGCTCGGTCTGCAACTCGCTATTACTATTGCATCTATCAATGTCAGCATAAGCGTCTATCCGATTGCTCAGTTTGCTCTGCTCTTCACCTTCTTTTCTAGCCTCGTTGCTAATCTTCAGTGAATAGCTTGGCAAAACTCGTCATTTGGCCCAGTACACACCGGGGATGGTGTGATTTTGGGTCATGATCGTGCCAACATCCGGAGAGGGCGATGGAACTGGCCAACACAGGGTGTTGAAAGTATGCGGAAGCTTGTGTGCTACAAGAACCAGTCGTTAGGGGATGGTGTGATTTTGGGTTGTCAAGGCGACTCATCGGGCAAAAGTCTATTGCAGTACTCGCTGAGCCGCCGGCAAGCAAGAACCCTTAATTAGAAGCCGTACGGTACGCATGAAATTCACACTCGGAGTCCTCGCAATAGCATATAAATCTAGTCAGATTACAATTCATCATAACAAGGTTGTCGCCGCGGCCGTAAAAGAAAGAACGTGTGGCCGGTCCTTTTGCGAGTCTCGGCTTCTCCAAACTCTGCTGGGAAATACTCTGCCGCCATGCTCGATTCCCTCCCGTCCCGTCCCGTCCCGCATGGAGATACCTGCAAAGCGTCTACTGGGCCTTCTTGGCCTTGGCCAGCTTCTTCTCGCGCCTGCGCTGGTGGGCCTCGGCCCCGGCCTCGGTGTCCATGATGTAGTCCCACCACCGGAAGCTCGATGCGTAGTTGCCGACGAACTTCTCGTGGTGCACGTCGTGGTGCTCGGCGCCGGCCCAGAAAGGGAGGACGTGCCTCAGGGACCAAGGGAAGTCGTAGCCGGAGTGGCTGTCGATGGCCTGGAACAGGCGCAGGACCACCCACAAGAGCATGGTGGACAGGTGCAGGTCCTCGGTGACGAGGACCCAGAGCAAGGGGGACCCGACGGTGCCCAGACCGAGGAACATCACCTCGATCGGAGAGGCGTACTCGGCCGTCATGCCAAAGGGGGCCGAGTAGTAGTGGTGCATCTTGTGGACGGACTTGTAGATTGGGGGCCAGTGGGCGCCGCGGTGCACCCAGTAGTGCCAAGTGTCCTCGAGGACGAAGAAGACGGCGATCTGGTAGGCCGCCTTCCACCAGGGCGGGAAGGGCACGCCGTAATCGAGGCCGCACCAGGTGGCGATGGGGTGGAAGAGCCAGATCTGGGGGAGCTCGACGGTGAAGTGACTGAAGAGGACGAGGGCGCCGCATGCGAACTGCTCTTTCCAGGTTGGTATCTTTTGCTAGAGGGAGCGTCAGCCGATCGTCTATTGTATGGGCTTGGCCGGCCCAACATTTGGTCGTCCATCCGCAGCTCGAACGAGATATTGAAGAGACGGGATGCGCTCACCTTCTGGATCTTCCATCTGCGGAAATAGGGGATGGCGTCGATGATTATCCACGGCAGACTGCGACCAAAGTACACGGCCTCGTGGATGAGAAAGGTCAGAATCCCGGTGGCGAGGATGTCGTTCTGCATCCACAGGTACCACGACGCCCAGAGGCGCTCGACGATGTTGAGCTGGACATTGTACTTGCTGACGTTGTCGAGCACGCCGAGATAGTCTTCGGTGGAGGTGTGGTCGGGGAACACGACAGTCGAGTTCCTGCGTTGGAATTTTGAGCTGATGTCGATCTCTGCGTCGCAGGAGCAGAATATATGCGGGTGACTTACCAAAACGCCATGGTGTTGATCGCACCCCAGCTCGAGGGAGAGTGAGGGAGTGAGAGACCGGGAAGACGAGAGGCTGCTCTCGAAGCACGATAAAACAGCAGGACGGGGTTCAACGCGGGCGCAAGAAAACGGCAAAGGGACCGGTTCAAATGATTATAAACACATCGCTACATCTGGTGGGGACCTGAATCTCGCGCACCATCAGCTACGCGTATCGACATGGCGGGCTTTGGACCGTTGTTGGAAGACTCGGGAATGGCTCAGGGGGGGGCAGACGCCGGTGGCACGATGAAGGTTCACCGGCATCCGATCAGAAGGGGTGGTACGACAAGGCGGCGCATTTTCCCTCCTGGCCAAGCTCGATCTATGTTTCTACGTGGTAGGCGGTGGATAGGGGAGCACATCCCGAATACGAATACCGCACGTGGGTAGAGGTTTTCGCCATTGGTTGGATGTATCGCTGACAAGAGTGACGAGTCCGGAGGCGACAACTGGTCGCCTTGGACGGTGTCGATTTGTTCTCTCTCTCATTCGGTTTCTGTGCCAGAGTTGCAGACGCCGCAAACCAGGATCATGAGGAACGGACCAGACCTACGGGCTGGGAGCCGTTGCTTATCCAGCTGCAAGAGGCATAGCGGCGCACATTTCCCAAGGCCGCTCCACCCCGGGTGATCCACTTGCCGATGGTCTGTTTGTGGTGTGATTCTGGCCCCGACCCCGAGATTACCGGACCCAGGGCGGCCGGCTGGACGTAAAGTGGCCCATGGTTCTCTACCCCTGCGGAAAAGTAGGTGGTCAGTTGGCGAACTGGTACGGGGTAGATGGTGAGAGAATGTCATGTTTCTGCCTCCCGCAATTAGAGGAACACAGGGCCTGCGGTGCAATCGGAATGTAATGCTCGGGACCGCAGCGACGGGTTACGCATGCCAATAACGACGACCCATGTAAGCGATGGGGCTCGACGGGATGAGCTAATACGCCAGGGTTCAGGAGTCGTAGCCTTGGAACCCGGCTTGTCGGCTTGTTCGGCCTTTGCAACGAGCCCGAAGATGGCAGCTTAGTTGCTGATCGAGCCGACACACCTTCGTCAAGGACCCACGGCGCGGATGCCCTTGTGAATGCAGAGCGTGTCCAGAGCTGGGAGCATCCCCTCGCGCCCATGTGCTACGTCATTGCAGCAAGCCACATGACAAAACTTGCGATGAAGTCCTCGATATCGGAGCATCGAAAGCAATTCGGCGGACTTGCGACTGAGTTGTGGCCGGCCTTTGGACCACCGGGTACTTGGGGTTCCGGTGCGTAAGAGCAGCTGCGTCTAGACATGTCATCCACTGGACCTGAATGGCCATATTCACACTTCAACAACACAAGCCGTCCTCGAATTCAAGTCAAATTCCGCGCCGTATAAGGAAGGAGCAAGCATTGAGAGTGAGGCATTGATGCAGAGAGGGTGATGGAATGGAGTTCGTGGTGTGGTGGTAGAGATTTCCGCGCCAAGTGCGGGTGTGGTGTGGCTGACGACGAGGAAGAGAGACAAGGCTGACTAATCAGGGTTGAGCCACAGAAAGAAGGATAAGGCTGTACAGCGTCGTAGCCACCTTGCGGCATGCGGCCACAGCCACGCCACACTAGGTAGACCCGCCACTCCTGTTGCGCCACATCATGACACGGCGTCTGTCTGCGCGCGGTTTGGGCGCCAACAGCTCACACACACACACACACACACACACACGCACCACACACACACAGACACGCATACTTTTGTACGTTACATACCCCCTGTCGACGCTGACCAGGGCAGATCCTCAGAGGCCCTTCAGGACGCTCGGCGGGCTCGATGCCCTGTTCTCTGACCCCGTCGCCGGCCCCGTCGTGGCCCAACCTCCTCCAGTCAGTCCCCCCCAGTCACGACGAGTCCGCGCCCACCGCGTGACATGGGGTCGGTCGGCCTCAGTCAAGATGAGCCATTGTCTCGTTGCTCGTCACCCGCGAGGCCGTCTTATCTTGTCTTGTCTTGTCTTGGGAGTGGGGGACAGGTAGCCTTGATTCACGCATGCCGGGGTCGTCAGTCGCTTCGGAAAACATATACGACTGCGTCACGATAGCCGCCCAGTCAGTCCAGCACGGTTTCTATTTCATTTTTACTTTCCCTACGACCTTTTGCCTTCATCTTGCTCGACACGTCGCTCGGGTGCCGCTGCCAGCCTATTTGAGCTGTATTCGTGCCCTTTATCCCGAGTCTGGCATCCCCAGCCAACGATCAACAAGCCTCAACTCGAACGAACAATCGATCACGAACAACCCCATTGTTACCCGACCCTGAAAGTCGCGCTGCAATGGGCTATATTGCCAACACCCCCGAAGACCGCCTCGAGCGGTCCGACTCCAAGGACCCGAACACGACCTGCAAAGGCCTCACCGGCGCGGGAAACCTGTGCCGCAACCCAGTCACGCCCGTCACGGGCAAGAAGCTATCGCCGACCGTCAAGGAGGAGTCGCATTACTGCCACCACCACAGGGATCAGGCTGCCAGCCGCTCTGCGCAGTCGAGCCCCGGGCCCAGGCTGTCCGGCAGGCCCGTCCTGGAACAGCGCACCAGCATCGACACCCTCGCCGACCGCCTCGGCCTCGTGGACGTCGGGTCCAACCCGACCAAGAAGCAGAAACGACCGCACCAGGGCGGACGCCCCCCCAACGGCGGGGGACCCGCGCCCGCGACGGCGGCGTCAAACACGCGGCCGCCGAAGAAGGAAAAGGAGATGCTGCACTTCTGCTTCTGCTTCAGCGTCCCCATCGACCAAGTCCAGGAAGACCCCCAGCCCGCGCCCCGGCCCCAGCCGCGACCGGTGCAGAACGGCGGCTCCGTGCCCATGCCACCCCGCCCCTCGAGCCAGCTCCTGGCCCCCTCCTCCAACGGCCGGCCGAGACCGAGCGCCTCGAGCAACTCCCGAAAGAGCTCCCAGCAGTCCCAGCAGCCGTCGCCCCAGCCCCTGTCGACCTCCCAGACGGCGCAGTACCTCTCCCTCATCCCGCCGTCGACCGACCCGCAGACGGCCTCGGCGCTGATGGCCGAGCTGGCCCGGCCGTACGGCAGCTCCGAGGAGCCGGGCTACATGTACATGTTCTGGATCACGCCGACGTCCAAGAAGGAGGCGGCGCCGCTGCAGGAGGCACGCTCCCTGCTCGCGCCGCCCTCCCCGGCGCGGGGCGCGGGGCGGCAGCGCCGGTCGAGCGACGTCGTCTCGGCCTTCGCCAGGGCCAACGGCGGCGCGTCGGCGGGCAACAAGATGCTCATCAAGATCGGGCGGGCGGCCAACGTGCAGCGCCGCATGCAGCAGTGGACCAAGCAATGCTCGTACGAGATCGAGGTGCTGCGGTACTACCCCTACCTGCCGGGCGCGAGCGCCGCGTCCGGCGAGCAGCCGCGCACGACGCCGCACGTCCACCGCGTCGAGCGGCTGATTCACATCGAGCTGGCGGGCATGGGGCTGCACGCCGGGCCCATCGCCTGCGACGGGTGCAACCAGGTGCACCGCGAGTGGTTCGAGGTGGAGACGTCCAAGAAGGGCATCGGGGCGGTGGACGAGGTCATCCGGAGATGGGTCGACTGGGATGAGACGCAAGTGTAGTGTAGAGCTCAGGACATGCTATGCACCGCTGACAAGACTGGGCGGGGGTGCTGCGTGATTCAGGACATGGACAGGGCAGAGCAGGACACCATCATCCCGGCGTTGCATTTAGACTTTTTTTTTTCGGGAGTTTTTTTTTCTCGCACGCATGTCTTGCATAGAGGGGGACGGCGCTGGCGGACAGTGTTTGCATGCAGATAGTGTCCTGGTGTCATCTCTCTGCAGAGCTCGTTCGCATAGTATAGAGAGAACAAGTGTGTGCGCGGATCCTGGGGATCAACAGAACCCTGCCACTTTCACAGGAAGCCACTAGTATACGATACCTCTTAAGTACAGTACAGAGTAGAGGCAAACACCCTATCCGCCACTCTGGGTTGGCTCATGTGTGCTCCGTACCTGGCGTAGTACAGATAAACAGACGTTGCGTTGATGGTGCCGGTGGGTTGGTTGGCTGGCTGGCTGGCTGGCTTTTCCGTTTCCCTTCTGCCCTGATGCAATTTGAGATACCGATGGCGCAATCCGACCATTCGGCCCATATGAACTCCGAGCAGATGGATGGCTGCCGGATCCCGAATTCAACGTCTGCGCGCTGCTACTACAGCACCTAGGTATATCAGAGTCACATCTCGAAAGGCCAGGCCAGGCCAGGCCAGGCGACTGACATGCCACGTTTGCTGCGTTTTCCATGTGTCAAAGCCATGTCCGCCCGCCACGTCCAACTCACCATGTAAGCCCAGTCGGACCAAGGAACCATCTAAGCCTCCAATGTCCGTGAGGACTCTCGACGCCATCTCCATCTCTGGCTGGCTGGCTAGCTGCTTATTTCCATAGGAAGACGGGTTCCTCTGGTCTGCCTGGACAGTCCAGGCTAGCCTATCCGAGCGGCCGTCCAGTACGGTGTGGACAGTGACCGCAGCGCAACGCTTGCTCTCGGCCTACCCTGCAATGAATGACCTGCCCATAGGCATAGGCTATAGGTATCGCTTGCAGCATCCTTGATCTGCCCACGGGCTAGGCTAGGGCAGAAGGGTAAATGGAGGGGGGAGCCCCTGTCAGTGGGTGTGTCCGTACTGAGCCATGTATTGCGCGACACCCGGTTTCAAGCCCGAAAGTCTCTTCAAAAGGTCCCCTCCACGCCCCATACAACGTAGTTCGCGCATGCTGTACAGAGCTCGCTCGGACACAATGGCACAGAGGGAGGGAGGGAGGGAGGGAGGGAGGGTAAACAGATAGATTAGATGTCCAGGTCCACGAGAATGGGATAACGGTAAACACCCGTTCAGGGACATCTTTCTTCGGGCGGCTGGCTCTCTCGCCCTGCCAAGCGTTCATCCACCCGCGGGCCGAGGCAAAACGCCTCATCTCTTGGCCATCTCTTGACCTCTCCCTTCCCGCGCCTCTCAGCGCCGCTTCTTGGCGCTGACACGATTCCTCCGTCTCGCCGCCGTAGCAGTTGCATGTACAAGGGGAGGGGGGGCGGGTTGCTGGCGGGGAACGACGTCACTGGCACCAGCAAGCTTTTCTGGTGGCGCATCCTGGCGATGCTTGTCTTTGTCGATCCATCTCTCTCTGCCCCTGGGGGGCCCTTGTGCAAGCATGTCAATCAGCTCTTCAGCGACTGCGAACTCTGTTTCCTCGGTCCCGTTCCTCTTCGGAGGAGGAAGAGGCGCACTTGTAGCTCCGGACAGCTTCTCCTTTGCCGACTTCCAGGGACGGTGTGGGCAAGAGAAACCTCCGTCCACGTCGGCAGCGCTGTGTATGTAGGCTGTGATATGATACTCGACCAATGTCGGACCGTCGTGGCGTCTTCACGGGCGGCCGTTTGCCCTTGTCGCCGCGCACTACTGCACGATGCTTGCTAGGGACTCATCCGCCGACAAGCCACGCCGCCCTGCCCAGATCCTGCGATGACGTGCGCCGCGAGCTCGGCCACTCTCCTCGCGACCCCAGGTATGCGTGTATGCATTCACCTTTGGAACGTTGGGGAGAAAGACTTGAGAACATCCGTGACCGGGTGGGCGCATTTCCAGTTCCCACCACGCCTTGGACCCTTCCTCCTTGACCTTAACCCGCGCTACCTAGGATTCCACGACCTTTGACTGGAGAGAGTCCGCTGCTGGCGGATATCGCAATCTCTGGCCGAGGGGGAACGCCCGACCGACCCTTCTCGCATGCAACGTCCTGCCCTTCCGCGCGGTGCCCTCGCCATGTACCGGCCGATTCCTAGCCGGGGCGGCGGGTAGAAGGCGAATGCTTGCTGCGTGGGTAGCCTGCCTGCATGGGAGAGCCCATCCGCGTCGAGGGTTGCAAGTATTTCACAAGTATCCAGCTGCCGGGATCGCCTCTTGCAGCTCCCGGCCTGGACTCTGACCGATCTAGCTGACCATTCCCGTCATCCGTTTCTGCTCTCTCTCTCTCTCTCTCTTTCTCTCTCTCTCTCTCTTTCTCTCTCTCTCTCTCTTTCTCTCTCTCTCTCTTTCTCTCTCTCTCTCTCTTTCTCTTCCTCTTTAAACCCGCACGTCCCACGTGCTCGCGCCCTCTACTCCAACGTATCTGTGCTTGATAGTAATAGTCTGTTCCGAACTTTTCCGTCTCACCTCTCGTCCTTCTCTTCGTCCATCCCTTCCCGTCTTCGCTACGTCCGTGGCCCGTCAGTCTTGTCATCTGTCATCGTAACACTGTATCATTGCACCCACCGCGTCATCTCATCGCACGCATCGACCGTTGCCCGACCCGACTCCCTTCGGCAGATGCCCGTTCGGCGCGCCGCCCGTTCACCCACCACCTTTTCCCGCTGAGGCCCCCCTCGCCGCGCCGACGCATCGGATCGTCGCGACACCAATTGGCGCCATGGAAAAAGACCTGCGCCAACCCGGGGCCGCCCCCGACGACAAGGCCGGCGCCGAGCTCGCCTTCTCAGGCTCGGATGCCGAGACCGGCGCCCAATCCGGCCTCAGCGCCTGGTTCGGCGGCCGCAGGACAAAGGTTGGCCCCCGGATAGCTCCCCGCCAGGAGGGCGCGGGGGAGCACTCGGACGGCGAAGAGAGCCCCGACGCCATCCTGGGGAAGCAGCTCGCCGAGGAGGACGGGCATGCTATCAAGTACCGGACCTGCAGCTGGCAAAAGGTAGGATCGCAATCGAGTGTCACAATCTCGGACGGCCGCCTTGCGTGAGTGCGTGCTAACGGCCATACGCAGACTGCCGGCCTGCTCTTCTCCGAGTACATCTGCCTGGTAAGCATCTCCCCTAGCTAGTCCTCTGGTCGACGCCGTGCTCCACTTGCTGACGATCCAGGCCATCATGAGCTTCCCCTGGTCATACAGTATCCTCGGGCTCGTGCCCGGGCTGATCCTCACCGCCGTCATCGCCCTCGTTGTCCTCTACACGTACGTCGCCCGGCCCCTGCCCAGCTTGAGATTGAATAAGGCCGCCCCACGCTGACCCCCGGTCTGCAGTTCTCTGGTTCTCTGGCAGTTCTGCTTGAGGCATCCCGAAGTCCGCGACGTCTGCGACATTGGCCAGATGCTCTTCTGGGGCAAGAAATGGGCGTGGTACGCCACCGCTGTCATGTTCATTCTGAACAACACTGTGAGTCTTCTCGAATCCGTGTCTAGGTCTGCCTCCTGCTCAGTCCAGAGTGCTAACCCTGCCTAGTTTATCCAGGTTCGTCATACCTCTTCCCACGAGAGAGTGCTATACTGACTGTCGAGCAGGCTCTCCACGTCCTCGTCGGCGCCAAGTACCTCAACACGATGACCGAGTCGGACCCCGTCGTCTGCCGGACAGTCGTCTTCTCCATCGTCGTCACCATCATCTGCTGGGTCTGCTCGCTGCCCCGCACGTTCGACACGCTATCCAAGGCCGGCACGGCCTCGGCGGCCTTCACCTTCATCTCGGTGCTGCTGGCCACCATCTTCGCCGGCGTCCAGTCGCATCCCGCCGGCTACGACCCCCGCTCCACGTACGTTGACGACAACGGTGTCACCAAGACCGGCGGCAACCCCATCGTCACAGCCATCCCGGTCATGTCTACCACGTTCGTGGCCGGCATGAACGCCTTCTTGAACATCAGCTACACTTTCATCGGCCAGATCACGTTGCCTAGCTTCATTGCTGAGATGAAAGACCCTCGGTAGGCGATAGCCCCCCCCCCCCCCCCCCCGTGTGTGCAAACACTCATGTACTAATTATTATATCAGCGACTTCCCAAAGGCTCTCTGGGCCGTCACCATCGGCGAGATCATCGTCTTCAGCATCGTCGGTGCCGTCGTCTACGCCTTCGTCGGCAACCAGTACATGACCGCCCCTGCCTTTGGCTCCCTCGAGGACGTCTACAAGAAGGTGTCCTTCTCCTTCATGATCCCGACACTCGTCTTCCTCGGCGTCTTGTACGCCAGCGTCTCGGCCCGCTTCCTTTTTTTCCGTCTCTTCAAGGGGACGAAGCACCTGCACGAGCACACCATCATCGGCTGGGGCTCGTGGGCGACCATCCTTCGTGAGTTGCAGAGACCGCACCTGCTGGGGAATCCTGCTGAACTGACACTTCGAAACAGTGGCGCTTTGGCTTTTGGCGTTCTTGATCGCCGAGCTGATCCCCTTCTTCTCTTCCCGTAAGCCCCGCCCGCTCAACCTTGTTTGAGTACCGCTGACCGGCCCCCCAGTTCTCTCTCTCATGTCTTCTCTCTTCGACTCCTTCTTCGGCTTCGTCTTCTGGGGGGTAGCCTATTTCCGCATGAGGAGCGCCGACAACCGCGCCGGGCTTCCCAAGCCGAGCAAGATCGCTGACTGGACGTCCATGGGTCTCAACATCATCATCATTCTCACCGGTCTTCTCTTCCTTACGGCTGGAACATATGCCAGTGTCGAGGGTATCATTGAGGAGTTCCGCGCGGGCACGGTCGGGAAGCCCTTCGGTTGCGCTTCCAACGGACTCTAAGGGGCTTGAGGAGAGCCAACGAGACGCATCAATGCTACACCATAATATTTCCTTTTGACGATGCAACGGTTTGTCCATGTCGGGTAATGGAAAAGGGAGGAAACAACGATACCACTAGTGTTTACGGTGCTTGAGCTACGAATACACACACACGATGCAAGTCTGTTTTGACTAACCAATGCGTCCATCAAACTATGCGACAGGAGGCAGGTCTTTGTTTAGCTGCCGTCGGTGTCACTATTGAGTCTGCGGACACTAGTTGCCTATTCATAGGATAGGGGACACATGCCTCCATGATTATGTTAAAGACAGTGTCTTATAGCCAAAATGTTCTACGGATCCTGCGTTCAACGCTCTCTCAAGGCTCACCTCGTAACGCTGCTTTAAGGGCGAGGCACTAGGTGAGCGAGGGTAAGCTAGATTGGAAGTTGCTCCCCAAGTCATTGCTTGCAAACTTGTAATTAAGCCTTACTGCTAACACTACTTATAAGGCCTGTCATTGACCCTATCGCTCTCGTCTAGGTAGGGAGTTGCCTTGTTACATACTAGCTCCATGTAGGATTATCCCACTCTAATAAGATTATACTCTTTTCCTTATTATGACACTCCTATATCCATTCATGTAGCGCATTATCCTATACTGTTTGCTTCCTACTTCGTAAACCTAGAAACCATTCGCTCGTTCTGGTGCATAAGTATACGCCTGTACCCTAAGAGATAGAGCTGCCGCTCCAGCGATGGTTCCCTCGAGATCTTGTCTGCTGCATAGTCAACCGGCTTGATTCCGTCCCTGTCACGGAGCTCTAGATTTGCGCCCGCCTCAAATAGTATGCGGAATATCTCCAAGGTGTTCCTCTTGGCTGCAGAATGGAGCGCCGTCTGCCCGAAGCGATCCTGCGTTGATAGCAGCCCGAGGCGCTTGTTCTGCTCTGGAACGAGAAGCAACAACCGCCGCACCATCACCGCGGACGACTTTTGGGCCGCGTAATGAAGGGCCGTCATTCCATTAAAGTCTTTGATGAAGACGAGATCCTGGGGGTGTCCAAGCGCGCTGAAACTGTCCTGGTTGCATGAACCGACCTCTATGAACATATGAAGGGCCGTCTTCCCATCAAAGATCTGGGCCCGGACGTCGGCACCCAACCGAACGAGGGTTCTCACCCCGAGCCGTTTCGCAGTCCTATGGTGTATCGGTCTCATTCCGCGCTTGTCTTTGGCGTGAACGTCGCCCCCCTGTTGAACAAGGGACTCTAGGATCGAGTCGTTTTCAACCCTTGATGCTATGTGGACGGCCATGTCTCCAGCGTGGTTCCGAAGATGTAGATCGGCGTCGTACTTCAAAAGTAATTGGACTGTCGGACAGCCCAACTCCCCGAGGGCCACGTGGATGGCAGCGTCCCCCCGTTCGTTCTGGATACTTGTGTTGGCTCCGTGCCGGAGCAGGAGGTGAACCATTTCTACCTCTCCAGATCTTACGGCAAGATGAAGAGCAGTCTCCCCGAACTCATTTTGCAGGTTGATGTTTGCAGCGCGCATGTCATTTTCAGCCTGGTGGCCTATCAGAAACTGGGCCATCTTGACGATTCCCTCGCGAGCTGCGTAGTGCAAAGCCGAATCGCCGCGGTTGTCTTGCGTGTCGATGTCGAGTCCCAAACTTAGTACAAAGGAGGCGGAGGGTAACATCTGGTGATGGACGAGCAGGTGAAGGGGGCTACAAGTATTCCAGACTTGTTTGCGTTCTTCTTTGCTGTCCATAGATGCAATGAATAGCCACGCCTTCCAGAATGTTTGCCGCACATCCACAAGTTGACGCAGCACCTTCTCCGACAAGATCCCGCCATGCTCGACTTGCCGTGCGTGGTAGAAGACGCCTGAGAGAGCATACTGGAGAAAAGGAAGGTCATTGTTCAAAAGGGCGTGCTTCCATTCAGTCTTTCCCGGGTGGCACGTCTGGAGGAAGTGACTGCCCTGTAGAATGCAGGCCATGCAGTATTCAGCTAGCATCTCGTGTCTTTTGTAGAGGGAACGCTGAAGGCCTTCAACCTGCAAAAAGGAGAACCCTTTGCCAAGCAGTAAAAACTCGCGGACGGATTCGTGGATCAACTGAACGGGTGACAAGTTGGAGGTCCCTTGTCGCTCCAACTCAGTGCTTCCATAAATACGCCTGCGCTTGGTAGGGATTGCAGGCACTTCTTGCCGGTCTAGCCATGGCGCTGTGGCTCCAAATTTTCGAAAGTGATCATTGTTGGTCTAATCGTAGGGGGGTGTGCGCGGCAGGACGATTTCTGCAAGGCCTCTGGTATAAAGCCGCAACTGGGTCAAGAACTTTGCGGGATCTCGCTCCAGGCAATCCTTGGTCTTAGACCAGTGTTCGACAGAAGTCGTCATCACCGCCAATCCGTCATTCTGGTCGCGGCTGATTGTAAGGATTTGCCGGAGCTCGTCCTTTTGTAGTGGCCGCTGGGACAGCAGAATCCACTGGAAGATTTCCTCGGCCTTTCGGATCTCCACCCTACTCATGCCGCCGTTGAGCATGTCCTCAAACAACCTCTCCAACTCTGAGGGTAATTCTTCCAAGACGCGCTCCAGTCCCAACTCCGTCATCTCATTATTCAAGCCGGATTTCAGTCTCCCAACGGCGACGGCGACCCAAATGAATACCACGTTGGCCTTTTCCGCGAGCCTTTTCGCAAGTTTATTGGCTCTGGCTGGGTCTTGAGGATCGGGGAACTGGCTATCGATGAACTTTACAATATCGTTCTTGTTGAAGTCCTCAACAATGATTTGATCGCAGTCGGCCACTTGGATGTTGGGGAAGTGCCGGCTCGAAAGACACAGCTTCAGTTTGCCGTGTGCGGTCAGGTCTTTGAAAAACTGAACAAGGTCTTGAGCCACGCGGTACGCCTCGTCGTAGGTTTCCGAGCGGACCTCGTCCAGCGCGTCGATCATGATCACGGCGTTCTTGATTCCGGGGGTTTTCCCCGAGTATGCCATCGTGAAAAACTCTCGGAGCTCTTCTTCGTGCCACTTCCACTGGCCTTCATGCGCTGCACACTTTTTTCGGTACACCGGGACGAATGCGGACACCAGAGACTTGTCTTGTGTAAGGAGGACGTAGATCAGTGTCTGAAACAGCCCGAGCGCCGAGTTTTGCAACTTGACGTTACTCCTCGCTGTGAAGAAGAAGCTGGCGATCGATACAGAAGAGGGCAGACCAGCAGCCTCAAGATGCCTCAGTGTTTTCTTCATCAGCGTCGACTTTCCAAGCCATCAAAGGTCGCAAGATCGTCATTACCGAGCGGCCAGATTTGCACCTCGTTTGGTACTACGAACGCATTTTCATTAAGCCAATCCCAAGTTGCCTGTTCAACTTCAGCTTCTTCCATACATTTTTGGGGCCAGGCTGGCAGGAGCGATCAGCTGCATACGGCTTTCCAAGAACATATGCAAGCTTGGTGGTACACGAGACGGACTTCAATATTGCCAAGGAAACCGGCCTGGTTCCTGCCGAGGTCAAATGGGAGAGCTGGTGCCGCTTCATGTGTAACATTTCTGAGATCAAGGACGACTGCGTTGCTCCTCGGTATCACTACGGCGAGTTGCGGCTTACGCGACTTAACTTCTACTCAAAGCTATTCTTGCGCGGATGGAACTATCTTGAAACCAACCACCAATATCTCGACTATTTCTCCCAGTTCCTGGCGCCATACCTCTTCGTCTTTGGTGCCGTCACAGTGGTGTTGGCCGCTATGCAGACTACCCTGACGGCTGACCCGGACAGCTTATCCCGATCTACGACGTCTTCATTCTGCACTTTCTCTATTGTCTTGGTCAGCTGTGGCCTGCTTTTCTTCCCCGTCTTATACCTTACATTCAAAGTTCGAGAGTTGGTCTTGTTCCTATTCTATAAACAGAAGGCTAAGCATTGATCTGGGTTGTATGCTGTTATGAGTCTCCTTTGGGATTATCAAAACATTGAGTCATGTTGGTTTTCATCTAGATGAGGCGATTACCTTACCCTATCCTGCTCTCCTTGTAGAACTCTCGTTGCTGAACCACGCGTCGTCTTTGGTTATCAACTCTTCACGCGCACGCCGTCGCAAAGCAATTGAGAGATTCTCACTCTTCTTTGTTGAAATTGTCGAATGGCTGTTGATATTATTCGGATGTCGATTTCTAAGCGGCTAGCCCAGAGAGAACGGTTGGACCTTGTAGTTGATCCCAGGGCAACAGTCATCAGGAAACACGCAAACTCTCCGACATTCTTATCTCAAAACTCAGGTATAAACCATCTTCCAACAAAGATGCACACATCTCATAACATGATGCACGACGACTTTCCTGGCCTCACATGGCCATGTTTCGGCACGTGTCGATCCAGCGCGCAACACAGCGAGTGCGCGTGAGGCCCAAAGCATTCCGGCCCCATATCAATCACTCTCGCCTTCCTGTTCGCCCATCCCTCGCCGTAGTTGGCCGTTGCATGGTAGATGCAGTACACCCGGCTTCTGTCGTGCGGGTTCGGCAGAAAGCTCGCGTGGCCTGGGCCGTACGGACCCCCGCACCGCTTATGGCTGACCAACAGCGGCTTCGATCTCTTCGTCCAGCACGCCGGGTTGAGGGGATCCGGCCCTATGAGCGACAGCAGCCCGAGCTTGTAGTGGCTCGTCCAGCTGCCGTCGGCCGAGTACACGATGCCGCTGAATACGCCGGGGATGTTCACCCACGTGGGCCCCTCGTTCACCCCGCGGCGGCCCTCGTCCGGACGCTCCCACGGTAGCTCGGCCCGCGAGATGCAGACCAGCGTCTCGGGGATGGCCTCCTCCGGCACGCGTAGCTTGATCAGAAACAAGTCCTGCTGCATGTCGGACGAGTCGCCAAGCGGCCACCCGGACCAGCAGCAGTACAACTCGTGTCCGTTGGGGCTGAAGACGGTCGCGTCGATGGACCACTGGTCCGGCATGCCCTTGAGCGGGCCGACGAACTCCCACGCTCCGGCGTCCATCGGATCCTGCGACGACGATCGAAGCACCGTGGTCCGGTGGCCCGGGTTTCCGACACCGGGCGGCGCGCCGCAGGTGTAGATGTACCACCGGCCGTTCAGGTAGTGCAGCTCCGGCGCCCAGATGTTTACGGACCACGGGGTGCCGGGCACGGGTTGCCAGATGACGCTCTTATGGCAGTGGTGGAAGTCCTCGAGAGTGTGCGAGACCCAGATCTCGATGCGGTTGTCTAGGGTGAAGGTGAAGTAAAACTTGCCGTGGCTCTCCACGACCCAGGGGTCCGGCGTATCAATGTCGCAGATAGGTGTGTTGGACATTGTGGCCTTGGGCTCCGGTAAGCTAACAGTATCCGTAGTGTCTCTATGAAAGATTCGATGACTGTAGATGGAGTGTCCGGGTGACAGAGTTGCTGCGCCGCCTTGATCGCGGAAACGTGACCGCTGTTTCAGGCCGAGTCATCCGATGTGGCGGCTAGAGTTCAAGATCGACAGGGACAAAGCCGCACATATCCCAGCTGTTGCGTCATTCATTCTCCGCAAATCATCTACCCCAGGTTTATGAACTTGGAATTAGGTGTTCGGCAGGGTCTACCATCATGTCCATGTCCCTGTTTAGACGGTGAATGAATCATTGACCAACTTTATCCGGGCTCTGGACCTCAAAAGAAACTGGCACTGGAATGTCTGTAAATGAATGGAGAATAAACCCCCACTGGCCAGGATGTAACTAACGCTGGAAAATTGTCGACAATCTCATGTCTCATGATCATCATGTCCAGGAGCTTTTTCTTCCCGTCTTAGATGACGGTGTAAAATAATATTGAAATTCACATCTATATAGCTACCTAAATGAGTATGTCATAATTATTTGGCTTCCCGGCACTGGCGTAATATTCATCTGTGATGAACCGTAACGTCTAGTCATTTAAGAGAAAAGTAGTTGTCCTATTAAGAATCTACCTATGAACCGAAAATGAGCTAGAGATACCTATCTCAAGTGGTCTGTGCGGGTGAGACGCCACA
>MU846409.1:0-27891 GCA_030867225.1 Colletotrichum caudatum
CCCCCCCCAGACTTTTTTGAGTTCTGCCTATGTATCAAATCAGTTGACAACCGCATTTCCTCACGGGCCAAACCCCCCCGGTCTTTGTGATAATGCCAGGGGGTGCTGTGGTCGATATCACACATCCTGTTGCCTGCGTCTGAACCTTTCCTCCAAATGAGCTGCTTCCCTGGCCTCGAATTTGTTTAAAAATAAAAATAAAAAAAAGCTTCCTAATCCTACACTTTTCCGTCACCAATATGGAACCCCCCCTCCCCCCTCGTCATTTCCTGCAGGTTCCATCTCTGTCACACTTGACAATCTCGCGAGGAACCTTCCCGGATGACACCGTTCCCTATCTGGAACCATGCTCCCCCCTCACCCCTCTCCACCCTTCGTCATTGGAAAACAGCAGCAGCCCTCTTGAGACCTTGTGGCTGGGCGTCCCAAGAACAAACGCATACATCGAGTCGAGAGAACTACGTGCGTCCTGATAAGCCGCAGGCTTTATCTCATGCGCCTGTCGGCCAAATTTTGACAGCCGCCCGAGGGCTGCAGGCGCAATTTAAAATTAAAATCCAAAAAACCGTCGTCGCATATGTCTACAACACCTGATGCTCGATAAGAACGTGTGGAACGAATCCGGGTTGCTGGTGTCCCTCAACAGAACCCTCCCCCTCTCCGGCGTATGCCATCGTATCTGTCGCCCCCGAGCTGGGCCACTCGCTTCCGAGCAATCATCATCATCGTCATCGTCATCATCGACCCTTGCTCTCTCTGCCTCTCACCCCCGGGAGTCCTCCGTGCTCGGGCTGCGTGTTGGCCTTGCAGTTGCAGTCGAAACCTGCGGCTCTTTGGCCGTAGTCCCCAGACCAGATGATACCTAGCAGTGACGTGACATGACGGTGGTTCTCTATCTCTCGTGACGATACGGGTGCTTCCTCGAGCGCTAGAACTGTTTTTGCTGGGACTTGTCAGCAAATCAATAGTTGCAACGCATGTCAGAAACGAGTGCTGTCAGATGGATAACCTACCAGTCAGACTGCACGTGTTGAGGGCAGGTAGCAGAAGCCCGGCCTTCACCATCCTCGGCTTGTAACGGACGACTCGATTTGCTCGTAGAGCAAACCTGGCGTGCATGTATCTATCTACATGTCGAGATAGGTCGGTCGGATCCCGTTGTTTCCCGTCTCCTGGTTCCTGCTCCGTAGCCGATGCTTCCATCGGTGTGCTCGCCACGGAGTCAGTGACGATGGTCCCGGTCATACAACCTTGATCGCGAGCTTTTCGATTGCGTGAGCCGTGGTGGTGCCACCTCTCGTCGTACTACCGGAAACCTCGACAATTCAGGGCTCGTAACACAGCCTATATGCCGATATTAACTTGTTGAAAGTCTCCGCGGGGTTTATGCTGTGCCGCTACTACCATGGTTGCAGGGTCCCGCAGACCAAGCAAGTCCTTCATCGTCTGCAACAAGCCCTGCTTCATATATTCCTGTTATCAAGGACTGATGAGCGTAGAGTGGCGCGGGACTTGGAACATCAAGTCTGGCTGGCGAGTTTTCCTGTGAAATACCATGGCTCATCTTCCAATGTTACACATGCATAGGGGCCGCCCCCGACTCATCTAATGGCGTTTTCGTCATACGTGCTCGACCCGTCCTCCGGCCAGGTTGTAGATGATTTGCCATGATACTCAACTTCAACTACTTTCTGGGAACAAGCTGCGGTTTCGCGCCCACTTGGCAACGCACACGAAGGGCAGTATAGTGCGCCGGCGCAGGCAACGCTCAAGTTGATGGTAATCCCATTTCACACTCATCTTATGGGAAGACCAAAGTGGCCAAGGCTAGCTCCATCGCTGCGTAAGCAATTGTGTATCCGACCCGAACCGAACTGAGACGCATACGGCGGGATGCATCTCCATGTGATCCGCGGTAGCGGTGCCGTCCTTGGAGCCGATACGCCAGACCCGGTCAGATAATCGGCTTGTTCTGCCGTCGTAGAGAAGAGTGAAATGGCAACAGGCCAGCAGCCCAGTGGTCGAACAAGACATGACATGGCCGTACAACACTAATGAAAGGAAGGACCCCTTCATGATGTCGTACGACAACGCGCGACGTAGTGCCAAGCAAGACGATGATGGGAGCGATAATCTGCGGTCCGGTGAACTTTCTCGCAAAGTTACACCAAGAAGTCACGACAAGAATTGTAAATCCCGCATCGATTTCGGTATGAACCATCCCCAGTAGGCGTCTGTGTGACGTAGTTGAATGCCACGAATGCGGTGATTTGAATCATGGCTAGCCGATGGCCAGAAGATCATCAAAGAGTCATGCGGGGGAGGCAAACAACCTAGAAACCAAGATCGACGGCACATCACCAGTGGCTCGCATCCTCGTCTCTGATTTCCAGAGACGGTCTTGGAAAAGTCCAACGGCACAAGTGTCCGTCAGCGTCAGCAACCGGATCCGACAAGCCCTGGAAACCCCGCATCACATGAGAAATACCGTCAGGGCGAAAGAGACGGGGGTTCCGCACGAGGGCGAGAGTCAAGCCGGCCAGTGGCCCGGCGACCAACGGCCCAGAGTGGGACCGACAACGCGGGGGACGGTATGTGTGTATGTGCCCTGCCAGTCGGCCGCGGGTGTAGCCGGCACCGCATCCTATTGCGCTACCTCGGGGTGGGGTGAAGGATGCTTTGCGAGGCGGAGGGAAAAGAGTTCAACTCCGGACGGGGCGGCCAACCATCCCAGCGCCCCGCCGCCGCGACTCAGCTTTCAAGACGTTTGGCAGCACCACTCGTCCCGGTTGGAAAACCGACTCTGACTGGTCTCAACAAAAAGCCCGCTGAGCGGTGTGTGTCAGACGCATCGGGGCACCCTTTAGCGGCCGCAGGGATGGCGAGGTTGACCAATCATTTCGACTTCCAACGCCTGATATTCACAAAGAACTACTTGCTTTGCATGTGGCTTGCAGAGGGAGGGTAGCATCACTGTGAGCGGGTGTGGCAGGATAAAAAGCAGAAATCGGGCACGTGTGTGACTTTTGCGTTGTCCTAGGTTGCTCGGACGGACGTGAAGCTGGAAAGAGCGGATCACGATGTTCAGAACCGCGGGGAGCGACGAGCCCCTCGAGAAAGTCTCTCCCCGGTCGACCCGGCCGGGATTGCAGTCTGGCTCAGTCGGAGCTGAGCCGGACGAGGTTCCGCGGCTCCCTGGTCCATGGCTCTATGCATCGTAACGGAGCCATGGCGAGAGTAGCTGACGGTGTGTTGGCGGCTGATGGGCCAAGTCTTTGATCAAAGAGTAGTGCTCTCTGAATCATGGCCAAAGCATAATGTCGGTATTGGTCAGGCTCAAAGTGTGATGGTCATGGAGAACTACTAAGCCAGTAAGAGCTACACAATGGAGTTGTGGCACAGAGGAAGTCTCAGACGCATGAGGTCAGCAAGATAACGGGAAGAGGAGTTGACTTTCAGGCTCCCGTGGGGGAGACCCTTGGTTGGAAGAGCAGCGGTGTGGGGGTTCAACCGAGTGTGGGAATCGATGATCGTCGGTGAGCTTGTTCAGGGGTTTTTGTTTGGTAGACTGTCTGTCGTGTGGTGATCCAGATGAGGCGCATGTCGAATGCCGGGCGAGATTGGGAACCGCAGAAAATTGGCCCCCGCAGGCCGTGCGAGAAAACGCACCCGAGTTGAGGTTTTGAGCAACGCAAAGTGCCGGCGCGGACGAAGTTGCCCTTGCCCGCCCCCGCCCCCCGACACGTTTATGGTTTCCGGCTTGCGCCGCTTCGAGGGGTGGAACGTGGACGTTCTGGCTGTGGATTGATGCGCTGGCAAGCCCGGACAATCAATGCGCTTCTTTGGACAATGGCAGCAAACTTGGTTGCGTGGCTCAACCGGCCGGCTCAAGTGACTGGGCGCAAAGCGGCAGTCGTCCACGGGTTTCCAATCTCCAAGACTGCAGCGCAGCGCATGGCGTCAGTTGAGGTATCGGGTAGTGTCACATAGCGCGGCGCATGAATGAACGAAGCCCAGCGGGAGGCTTGCCCGGGAGAAAGAGAAACTGCCCCGGGCGCGGTCCGGTGGTCTGGGATGCCCAGCCCAGAACAACCGTGTGTTGGGGCGGCCTTGGAAATGGTGTTTGGTTCAGGGCTCGCGGATAATATCGGGGCTTGAATCGTAAATAGCATCTCAGCTAGTCAACGCCTCATTTGCTCATTTCAGGCAACCCGGTGTCTCGGGGGCTGCGAAATTACTACGGGCCATGAAAGAAATGCCATTTCCCAAAGAAGCTCCATTTCCAAAGGACGCCGACAAGGTGGATGATGCCAAATGTCGTATGCCCGGATTGACCTGAAATCCATCATTGGAGACGAGGGCTCGAGGAGGACTGTGCCATGAATGGTTGGGCAGAGACGACTGGTAATTGCGGCGGGGCAGCGACTGATAATCCGAGTCTGAGAGCCACAGGCGCAGAGGAGAGAATGAAGTGGATTCTGGAAGCCGCGTTTTCGCTTACCGACCCCATGATAAATAAAGCCGTCGAACTGATAACAGCGTAGAGGGTTGAAAGGGCAGAGAGTTCGAGAAAGTCTGGGTGGCATTAGCCCTTAGCGGAGTGTAGGGTGGCCGAGGTAGGTAATTTGATAGGCACGGCGGCCGCATCAGGGACGGATCTGGCGGCGAACAGGCGCCATGTCCGTCAAGCATGACAGGCTGTTGTCTCTCAAGGGGGGCCCCTCTTCTCCCCATGTTACTGCATTGGCGTCGCTTTTGGTCGAGGTCGAGACAGACCATGGGATAGCGGCAAGTTGACAGAGAGTTCGAAGCTGTTCCGACTAATGACCAACGGCTTTTGTCGGCTGCGGTAGCTGTCGGCGTCGGCTAAGCATTCATCGTCTAGCGAGAGTGGTCTGGTGTCCGTACCGTCTGTTCTGTGGGCACGCACGCAGCACGCGGTAGTGCTCATTTGGAACTCCCACCCGAAAGTCCAGTTCCGGGTCCAGGTCGGTTTTGCACCACATGGGAATATAGGAGAAGGCGAGGCGAGGTTGGTCACAGCCCAGACCGGGGTGGTATGATGAGTGGATGGATCATGGGCGTGGCTGTGGCTTGCGGGTCGGGCTCGGGTGCCCTGGAGTGGCATGTCTTGCCCAAAGTTCGGTTGAGGCGATGATGTCAAGGGACAGCTGTGCAGGCCAGACAGACGGCATCGGAAATGCCATAGGTAATAGATTGTGTGCGGGAACATTGGCGTTCCTTCAGAGAGTCCTGGCCAAGGTAGTCAGTCAGGTGCAACGTCGCCCGGGGCTCTTCCCTGCCGTGCCCTGGCCGGATCGCCTCCCAGGTCAAATCATGTGGCCGTAGGACCCAGATCCCCACGGATAGTGCAGTGGATATCAAATATTTAGGGTACGAGAAAAAAGAAGAAAAAAGGCGGGTAGCAGAGGATCAGACACTCGGAATTGGGAGAGGAGAGAAACGAAAGAAATGCCCGGGGGTTATCTGGAGATGGTGTCTGGAGACTGGAGATTCGGGGAGAAAGAGAGGGGGCCGAAATAGGGAGGAGGCGAGACGAGCGGAGACGACAAAAAAAGACCCCTGCGATCATGTTACTGGATGTTCTTTTGAGCCGCGCAGACCAGACCAGACCCACGGTCTAGGTACAAGGAGCAGCGGGAGGTGATGGTGGATTTGGGCGACGGGAGAGGAGGAAGGCGGTGGGGTGGGGTACATGCATGTACCTGCAAGGTGCGGCCGTGTCGAATCACGACTGTGTTTCTGTTCTGTTGTGTGTCGGTCTGTCTGCCTGCCTGTCTGTCCGTCTGTTTAGCTCTCTGGCAGTCTTTGTCCGTGTCTCGGTCGCGCGCCGCGGCCTTTTTCTTTCTCCAGACTCTCGAGTTACATAATCACCTATGTATACATACCTACGTATGTAGGTAGTAGTATCGGGGGCGGAGAAGAAAGAGCGGAGGGCGGGGAGACAATGGGTTGGTTGGTGCGACATCGGGGAGCGGGAGGGCGCTGGCGAATCTCGAGTCTGGACTTTTGGAGGAAGCGTTTCGTTTTTCCATGTTTTCTTTCAAATATTGTTTGACAACAACAAGCGATAATGGAGTTGTTGCAAGTGACAAAAATACCCAGCAGTATAGCATGGATGGCTACGGAAGTACCTACCTACCTGCCTTCCTCGACCTCCAACGTCTTGGCGGCAGATCAAGTGAGGGAGGAGGAACAGAGAAAGAGAGATAGAGAGACACGAGACACGGCAAGGCAAGGAGTGAGTGAGTGGCACGGCATCGTTCATTCCACAGCGTCAATGGCGGTCGTTGCTGCCCCGCGAGCGGCCAGCAGCAGGAACAGCAGGTACGCGACACAGTGCTTTTTCCATAATCTGTGCAGTCATAGTACGTACCTGTCATCCCACTCACTCTCTTACCAGTCCGAACCCCACTACACCACCCTCGTTCGTATCCGCCCTGCTGTCTTCCTCCCCTGATTTGCCTGTCTGATCCTGCTTATGCTGTTCGTCCTCTGCGCTATGCTACTTCTACTGCTGCTGCTGCTGCTGCTGCTGCTGTACTTGTTTTCGTGCTGATGCTAGTCCTGCTTTAATAATCATGTGCTACCTAACTTTACTACCTTTATGTACCTACCTAGGTAAGGTAGGTAGGTGATGAAAAGCAGAAGCGCATTTCGCGGTTGAGCAAGGACAGGGGACCAATACAAGGTAGGTAGGTAGGTACATACTTAGCTAGGTACGGATCGGTGGCCATCCATACAGTCCAGTACGGTGTACCGTGCCTCACTTGCCAACCCGCGACTGCCCCGGCGAGTGTGCCATGTTGAGCAGCGCGCCTTCCCCGAACAACCCTCCCCAAAGTACCCAGGTACGTACCTTACCGGGCAGGTATTTCCTCCCACTGTGTTATCGGACATGGCGTTTATTATTGTTCTCGCGCCTCCTTCCTGCTTGCTTGCTAGCACTCTTGCTCGGCTCCTTCCTTGCGACTGCTGCTCCCGACTTACGCTGCATACATACATACCTTCCTTGCCATATGTGGTGTGCGTGTGAGGAGTCTATGCGTGAGCGTGTTTGTATGCCGCTTGCTGCTTCCAGACTTGTGACCCGTCACCGCCGCCCCTAGCTATTTCTGCCCCCCCCCCGTCTTTCCCTCGCTCTCGCTCGCAGACAAGAAGAACGTACCTACCTCCCTCGTCTCTGAGTCTGTCTTTTCGACAAAAACTCACGATCCGTCTGCTTTTTCCCTTCCCTCTTCTCTCTTCTTTTTCTCAATATCGGTTGCCGCGTCGCACGGCCAGCACCTACAACACCTTGCACACACCTACCCACCCACCAACCAGTCAGTGGCACTCACTGACCACGGCAATCGCACCCAACCACAAACCAGCGCCTCTCCCACCACGGTGATTCCCCTCCCCAACCGACACCGGAAGCACCGTCACCCTTTCGTCTGATAACTTCCCCCCTTCGCACTAAAAACAGGCTTCCCCGAAGCAACCGCTGTTCACCCCATCCGCACATCCCATCCCGCCTGTATTCTCTGCCCTATCATTCACATCCATCTGTCGTTCGGACCACTGCCTCATAACCTTCGATTTACCCATTCTCTCCAACCCTCCGCCGCCCTCCGCCCATGGCTCAACCCAACGAGCCGCGGAGGCGGTTCGCCCCCGTCCCCATCGAGACCACCTTTGAGTCCGTTCGAAAGGGCCCTTTGCAACAGCCGCAGCAGCAACACCACCAGGCCCAGACCCATAACCAGCACCCAGGCCCGGCTCCTGAGCCTACCCCCGAACATACCCCGCGAACCCCCTCTCCCAATCCTTTCGAACAGCAAACCCAACTGCCGCCGCCGCCTCAAGCACAGCAGCAGCAACAACAACAACAACAACAACCACGGTTGCACAACCTCCAACAATCTCAGCCCCCCAGGCGCCGTTTTGCCCCTCAACTCATCGAAAGTTCCAGGCGCGCTAGAAGAGTAGGAGACGCCGGCCCCGCCACGCGACCGGCAGACAAAACCGATATCACCCCTTACACGAACCACATTTACCTCCAACGTAACAAGTCGAGGCGCAAGGTTAACGATGGCACCTCGTCGCCCTCTTCCCAGACAATTCAACGACAGCCCAAGGGCGCGAGGAGAGAGTCGGAGGACGAGAATGCCGGCACCTACATGTTGGAATGGGCAGCCCTGGAGGCTGAGCGACAAATGCAGGAGGCTGCCCTCGCAGCCTTCCCCAACAGTCGTCCGCGTGAGGGAGGTGCCGCTCATTTCTACTACAGAGAGAGCTCGGGAGACGACAGCACTCCCGAGAGCGTTTCGCCTAAACCCACCGATTCCGAGACCAAGCCGCGCACCCGTCATGCTCACGGCCTTCGCCGCAAGTCGTCAGAGGTGGGATACTGGCAGAAGCACATGCAGAAACACGCCGAGACGCTGGCTGTCGCCAGGGGCGAGCATGCTCCCCCTTTTGACGATGACGACGATGTACACAACGATTCAGAGCTCGACAGGATGGAGCTCGACGGCCCCCCTGATGCCATGTGGTTGACCAACAAGAGAAACCACACCACCGACACCAACCCGCCGAAAGGCGCATTGGAACCCATTGGCGAATCCTTCATGCCACTGATCGCCCCGACCCAGGTCGTTGCAGACGAGGCTTGCCGGCCAGAACTTACCCCGCCAGAGACACTCAGTAAACCAATTGGTGAGACCGCGATGCCTTACATCCCGCCCGCTGCAGTCAGCAAGCCGGCTGCGGTCAACGTTGCCGCCCCCGCGCAGATCGTCCCCGAGACAGGTTTCAGCAAGGCCGGCGGAGGCGGTTTCGGTAGGCCCTTTGGCAATTTCGGGCTCCCCCCCGAGACCAGCGAGTTCCGCAAGATGCGCAAGGCCGCCTCACCGCCGATGCTGGGCAAGGACCTCGTCTTCCGAAAGTGCCCCTCGCCGAAGCAGACGAAGCTCGAGCCCGACCACCCCTTCTCAGAGGTCCCAACCGCCGAAGAGAGGAACAGGGACACTACGGGAGAAGCCGGTTTGTGGAGGGGCTACTGCTTTCGAAACAGCGAGAGCGATCAGGCTATTGTGCCATCCCACCTCCACGGGCCCAGAATGCTGCATACGCCACTTCCCCCCACTACGTCCGCCGATCCCTTTGCTGCAGCATTTTCCAAGGGCTCTGTTACGGACGAGCCAGGGTCTCACTACTCGTCCGCCACCCTCACCACGGGCTCTGTCGAACACCGTCGTGTCCGATCAGGCGAGGCAAAGGGCCTTCACATGCTCACTGGCCTCGAAGAACGCTTGAAGCGCGAAAAAGCATTGGAGGAAAAGATTGCCAGCGAGTTCGACGACACCTTCATCACTCAGGTTTACAACTATCTCTCACTGGGTTACCCCGCCATGGCGCGTGCGTTCGATGAGGAGCTTTCCAAAATCTCGCACATGAGTATCGAGGAGCTGGAAGTGGACGATGCCAAGCAAATGGCAAGTGGCCACCTGATGGAGCCCGCCGAGGCCGAGATGGCGGAAGAAAATAGATGCCCGAGATGGAGGGCCTTAAAGGCGTACGTTTTCGAATGGGCGCGGCAACACCCGGATCTGGACAGTCTCGACCCCCTCGCATGGGGTGTGCGAGAAAGACGAGGCAGTTGGGCCATTTGAACGAGTGGTGCAAAAACTACAGACGAAAACCATTGTTACCATTCAATCGTTGAACACACGGAGCCATCAGGTAATACAGCACAATTGGACAGAGTAGAAGAGCATATTGGGTGATTTTGCAACACGGGCAGGTCGTTTCGACATGGCGTTCTGGGTAGTCACTCCGCCCGAGAGAATGACTTTGGGCACCAACTGGCATGGGGTTTTCTTTATTTTTTGGTGTTTTGGTACCGGATAAGGATACACGGGTCGTGAGGGTCTAGACCCAGCAAGCGGGGTTTGCATATTCGCATTCTAGATGATGCCTGTGGGGTAAAGACAGGCGGGGAGATGCATTCGAGAACAGACGGAATCGGGCCGTAGTGACAAAGTGGAGCTGCCGAGAAAGCGGTGCACAACTCCAGACGTGGAAATTCCAAAATATGAAGAACCTGACCGTATACAAGCCCTGCCAAAAAGGGGCGCCGAGGCGTCAGTGAGCAGCAAGCTTTTGGTGATTAAGAAATAAGAACCCACGACAACGATATCCTTTTGGTCGTGCTCATTCGGCCCTGCGTGTATGTGTCATCGCCTCGTAAAAAGATACCCCCCCTGCGTTAAGTGACAAACAGCCAAGACATGCGAGGCTTCCGAAAGGGGCAAACCGGTGGTATCGTATCGTCTTGCCGCATTGGAAGGCGATGTTTCAACCTCGCCTAGCCGCCCTCGTCCGTTGGTGAATTCTCTAGACAGGCAGTGAAAACCAAATTCTGACATGCACGCATGAGGCAAGAATCGAACAAGCTTCACCCCCTTTTTAATTTTTAATTTTTTATAGCTTTTTTTGCGTTAGAGCCTCTCGGCAGTCGCCAGATTTCACTCACACTTTGGCATTGTCTTCGAGACCGCACCTTTATGTGTAATACCCGATGCCACTCACAGGACAAGAAATTCGGCATTCATTCTGTCCCTGACATGTAATTGAAGGGGCTTTGGCCTTTTCTCTCAATCGCACGTAAAGTCGCTTCCACAGACGGCATAGAGCTAGATTCCGCATTTACGAGCGGGGCAGCGGGTATGTAGATCGTTAGACTTCATAAATTTCCTGAACAGGGGACAAACACGTCACCTACTTATCGATGAAATAGACTCGCTCTCTCGGCACGGTACAGAATACTCGATAATGCAAAATGAACCAGACTTCATTTCAACCATGGCTGCATATCAACGACCTCGACAATGGCTGGAACGACAACCGGCGATGATGGCTCTGTTGAACTTAACCCACGAAAGTTAGGCAGCTTCGCGGCGAACGCGGAGATAGCCTCACTGTCCAGAAGATATGCTGGCCGGCAGCCAGATATAAAGAAGACGGCTGGAGCTGGGGGAGTGTTCTCGTCCCTCTCCATCAACCTTACACAACAACTTTCCTGATTTCCTGATGCACACAAGCACGCAAACGCCAGAACCCCACCGGTCCACTACCGAACAACAAACTGGTCGAGCCGGCTTTCGCTTGCAAACAACAATACAATCCAAGAAAGACAAACAACCCAGACAGAAGAAAGAAACAGAGAATAAGGAAAAATGAGAATCGCCGCCTTCATAGATCTCGCCCTCGTCAGCCTCACCCTCATGGCATGCGCCCAGGCATCCGCTCGGCACCCGCCCCCGAAGGCCCCGGACGCCAAGATCGCCGGCCCGGCGCGCCCCGGCGCGCCCTACTTCGGCCACCCCACTTGCACGTGGGAGCACTGGGGCGTCTTCGGCGCGTGGATGAACATCACGGCGTCCGGGGTCGAGGACATCCCGGCCATGTGCGGCAACCTCTGGGCCGCGCTCCACAAGTTCCCCGGCTGCAGGATGTTGACGCACCCATCCTGCGGGGGCGCCGACGGTTACATGGAGTGGCGCTTCCACGCGCCCGGCTTCACCTGCGACTTTGGCCTGATCCGCTCGGCCTGGTACAGCGCGACCGGCGGCAACCGGCTCGGCGTCCTGGACTGCGACGGGGCCCAGCCCGAGACGCAGCCCGACCCGGACAAGCCGACCAAGACCAAGCCCCCCAAGGTCTGGTCGACCAAGCCTCTCAAGCCCAAGTTCAAGGTCTGAAGCCCGCCACGCGGCAACTGGGGAATGGGGGGAGAGGGGGACAGGATCCTCGACGTTCGCCAGACGTTTTGGATGACGGGGAAGTTTGTTTTACGCCTTACGCCATGCACCTTGCTTTCAGATGGAAATGGTGATCTGGAAATCGATATCTCGGTTGATGCTTGCAAAGACATCATTCCATACGTGAAAAGAAGAAGAAGAAGAAGAAAATTGTCGAGATAGCATAGAAAGTCAGCCAAGTGTTACTAAAAGAGACCCAAAGTTCCATAAAGATCAAACGATGTTGGGAAACCGCACCAAGACAAGCGTTGGCATGCGATTGAAATCCGGGTGGCCATCGGGACGATAACAGCATGCCATTGAGTCCGGAACAGTTAGCAGTTCAATTGAAAGAGACTGGTGATATTCCATCACTATGCATCATACTGAGAGACACCCCATCGGATGGGGCTTGTTGGTCTCGTTGTGGATTCTTACCGACTTGTCATTTGTTGCCAGGCAATGCCGAGCAAAAGTCTGTGGCTGAAGTGAGTAGGATGAGTCGCGATGATTCATTTCTGGCCCGTGCGCTTCTTTCCTCTTTGGGCAATAACGGCTCCCTTACCGAGAAGGCACGATTCATTAAATATTAGCCACTTGCCGAATTTGATAATGCTTTCCGGTTGATCAATAGTCAACAACGTCTTCGCCTCGTTCCAGCTTTTCATCCCTTTCCCGTCAGTCACCTCAAGATTGGGAGTCATGGAAAGCGATACGGCGACCACCAAGTCCTCCCTGAAGGCCGAGAAGCAGGGGGGTCCGGAAACCGTCTCGGCATCCGGCCCCACGCTGCCAGCTGAACTCCAAGACGACAACAAATCCACCAAAAACGGCGACGATCCGACGGCGGAAGACGATGCGACAACTTACCCGTCTGGCTTCAAGCTGGCCGTCATTCTTCTCTCCCTCATCCTCGCCATATTCCTCGCTTCACTTGACATGGTGAGTCCGCCCCCACCCGGTTCTTCCCAGTAATATACACGTGTATTCGCCGGAGAAGAGACGAAGAGACGAAGAAAACGGACCCTTCTAACGCCATTCCAACCAGACAATCGTCGCAACAGCCATTCCAAAAATCACCGACGAATTCAAAGGCCTCTCCGACGTCTCTTGGTACGGCTCCGCCTTCTTCCTTACTAACGGCGGCTTCCAATCATCCTGGGGCAAGGCCTACAAGTACTTCCCTCTCAAGTACACCTTTCTCGCCTCTCCTTTCGTCTTTGAGCTGGGGAGTCTCGTATGCGGCACCGCGCCCACTTCCACCGCCCTGATCGTCGGGCGCGCTGTGACCGGCGTCGGCGCCGCCGGCATGGGTACCGGGGCTTACACCATCATCGCCTTCGTTGCGCCGCCGCGCCAGAGGTCCATGTACCTTGGCGTTGTCGGCGTCGCTTACGGCATCGCGTCCGCCGTCGGGCCTCTGCTGGGGGGGTTTTTCGCAGACAGGGTGTCCTGGCGCTGGTGCTTCTACATCAACCTTCCCATCGGCGGCCTGTCGGCCCTCATGATCTTCTTCTTCTTCCAGGCGCCGGACGCCGCGAAACCAGTGGTCGCGTCGTGGAGAGAGAAGCTTCTTCAGATGGATCTCCTTGGTGTCGCCATGATTATGGGCGCTCTCCTATCGTACGTCCTGGCACTCCAGTATGCCGGCGTCAGCGCGGCTTGGAATAGCAGCGTCGTTGTTGGCCTGCTGGTTGGTTTCGTCTTGATCTTGGTCGCCTTTAGCATCTGGGAGTACTTCCAAGGCGAACGCGCCATGATTGTCCCCCGGCTATTTACCCAGCGCCCCATCGGAACGGCCTGCCTGTTCACCCTCTTCTTCAGCGGGTCGTGCTTTCTGGTCATCTACTACCTCCCGATATACTTCCAGAGCGTCTTCGACGTCAGCCCTACCATGTCGGGGGTCAACAACCTGCCCCTCATAATCTCCATTTCCATCGCCATGATCTCGTCCGGGGCTTTCGTCAGCGCCACTGGCCTCGCCACTCCCGTTCTGTTCGCGAGCGCCGCCATTGCCAGCATCGCTTCCGGGCTGCTCTACACCCTCGACATTGATACCAGCACGGGCAAGTGGGTAGGTTACCAGATCCTAGGAGGCGTTGCCTGGGGCATGGCATGGCAGCTGCCGATTATCGTTGGCCAGGCTAGTGCGTCCGCAGGTGACATCTCCACGGTAACAGCAATGGTCCTCTGTAAGTTATCCATGAACTTCTGCCTGCCGCGCTTCCGACCTTGTCTTGGCTTTCCTAACAGCGTTTTATCGCAGTCTTCATGAACTTTGGCGGCACCACTTTCGTCTCTGCGGCTCAGGCAGCTTTCGTCAACACCATTATCAACACCATCCCTTCATCCGCCCCTGACGTTGACCCCATCACGGTCATCGACACGGGTGCCACGCAGATTCGAACAATGTTCCCTGCCGACCAGGTGTTGGGTATCGTTTTGTCGTACATGTCCGGCATCAAAGTTGCCTTTGCAATTTCTATCGGTGCAACCGGTCTGGCCTGTGCTATTGTCGGTCTGTTCTGTCGTTGGGAAAGGATCAATACCGATAACACGAAAAGCAGTGAAGGCGCGGTATAGATAATGTCGTCGTCGTCGTGGTTTTCATATTCAACGCGGGCGTATTACTGTATATTATGACCAACAGGACCAAGAGGAACAAGAAGAAGTAGAAGAAGATGCACCTCCTCTCATGATAATGCCGCTGTTGGGTTCTGACATCAAGCGGAGTGGCAGACGTCGATCCACGTTCACTAGCCGCCGCCGTAGCATACTCTCGTCGACTCCGGCATTGGACTTCATTTCATTGGTCATAAAAAACAGAATGAAGCGGAGGCCACTATTCTACTCGTTTAGTGTACGGCATTGAACTCAGATGAGTTATCAGATGAAAAAGCCCCGACCGTTTCTCTTTGATCTTTCGATAAAAGAAAGCCCAGGCGGGGGTGGTCCGCCGCCCTGGCTGGTCGGAGAGTAATTGCGTCGAGTTTCCCGCGGCGAGGAAAGTGCCGCAAAGCGTGGGGGCGACAGTGTGCAACTCCGTCGGCCAACATTAACACCCATAACCTCCTGTCACGAGTGTTTTTGGCTGTAACAAAAGCAACCTATAAATGATGTCCACACCAACCGAAAATTGACTGAGAGCCTGATTGGTAACTCTGATAACTCTTGTAATTTTAGATAAAAACTGATAACACAGACTGAGGACTAGCTATAAGTGCTATGAACACTTAGATTATGATGCTATATTAGGCCTAACACAGGAGGATACAATATGACTATAGTCCTAGTATAGTATAATTTAAGTGTTAATAGCACTTATGGCTGGTACTTAGTCTGTGTTATTAGTCCTTATCCTAACTTACAAGAGTTATCAGAGTTCCCGATGAGGCTCTGAGTTAGCAATGGGCTTTTGGCTTGCTGTCAACCGTAATCTATCTCCTAGGTTGTTTTGGGACCGGGGTCTCGGACTAACAGTTTAACTTCGAGCCAGCCCATCAAGTCAAGGTACAGTCTCGCAGCAAGGTAACAATGAACCAGGGCATCATGTTAGACATTCTTCGTAAAACTAAACATATACAATACATGGCCGCGTGAATCGTCTTCCATTTTCATCAAAACATATCCCAGAGGTTGGGGAAGAGTTCATCAATGATCGGAACCTCCGACGACATCATCAGCTGCTGAAATTCGGGCACAGTCGCGGACGGGCTGTCGGCAGTCAACAGCCTTTCAACAACCTCTGCGTACTGAGCCAAACAGATATCGCCCAGATCCCACCCCGACTTCCGCTGGTGAGATTGTAAGGAATCGACCAGGCTCTTTGCCAACCTGAGGGATGCGCTCTGGGCCAAGCCGCCCGCCGTGTTCTCCGTCTCAAGCGCACAGCGCAGCAGGAAGGTGATGGCCGACGTGAACGTGAAGGCACTGACCGGCAGCCAGAAGTCGCCCAGGTGGGCCTCTTCCAGTTCCTGCACGAGGACGACGATCTCCTCGGCCGCCCGCCGGACCTGGATGTATCGGTTCGTCAGCGCGTCCCCGGGCGCCGCGTCCTCCTGCTTTTCGAGGTCGAGCTCGATCCTCCTGCGCAGCAGCTTGGTCGAGAGATACGCCAGCCGCAGATTTGCGGCGCCGGGGATGTGCAGGTTGCTGCCGCGGGTGATGATCCTCCTGATGTCGTCGCTGAGGGAGTCCTCCCACTGCCCGAGACTGAGCTCCAGGTCCAGGGAAGTCTGCCCGCTATTCTGGTCGCGTTCGGGATTCAGGTCGTAGACGTGGTCCAGGAACTTGTCGAGGACACCCGTCAGCGTGACAAGGGCCATGAACACCGAAGCAGCTTGGATCTGAGCCTCCGTCGCATCTTTTGCAACAAGATACTCCAACGAGGGATCCGGAACGTCGTACTGGTATCTCTTGATCTGCGGCGGGGTGCCGTACGCCAGACTTAGCCTGGTCATCCTGTCAGTCACGTTTCTTTGGGAAACCGCCGGCCTGCCTCACCATTTGTCATGAACAACTAGAGCCCACCAAATCTTCATCCGCAGACACTTCTCTGGCATAGAGATATTCCAATCTACAGGGTCTCGGTTTAGACCCAGCGACTGTGCGAGCGACACGGCGGATCCCAGCTGGATCTCGTTCATGGTCATCGAAGTCGTTGGCCTGCCACCCACATTGAGAATGATTGCGATGATGGTAGAGATCCCAGGTGAGATGTGGAGTTCTGTGAACAGGGTTTCCGTCGCTTGGTTCCATATAAAACGAGAGTCGGGGAAATATTGCGCGGGCAGGTCCGGACTGTGCTTCCAAAATACCATGGAGTGCGCGTACAAGACAGACAACAGTGCTGGGGATATTCTGTCTCTTGCAGTGTTGAACTGGTGTTTGAATGAGACCTCATCCAGGAGAGGAAAGCAAATGTTGACTTTCTGAAAATATCTATGCGTATTCGGGTCAGTTACGGCTTCATGATGAGGTCTAAGCTTAGGCCATGCACGAGGACACTTCAGCCGACACTGAAGAGCATAGCATAGGTTTACGAGAATAAAGAAAGAAAAGGAAGAAAAAAGACGGTGTAGTGGGACCTACAGATCTATCAAGGAGGATATCCATGGCTCCAACATCTTCTCCACGAGCTGATACTTCTGCAACGGCGCTGTTTGTCTCGGCGACAGACCATACGGGCGTTTCCGAACCGCCGTGAAGATAACCGGCCTCCTGTTACCACCACCCGCCGTTGTGGAACGGGGTGTCTGCCCCATCTGAGCGCCTGGTCTGGGCTTGACCACCCGGATCATCCGCTCGTGGATGCTGGGCTCGGAGCTGAGGTAGTCCGCCAACACCTGCGTGTCGTTCGTGACCGCCGGGCCAATGATGTGAGAGTTATCCTCGTCCTCGGGGCTGTCGAGCGCTAGCATCAAGTGAGTGTTGTGCGGATCCAGCACAGCTTTAGGGCCCGAGCTGGACGCAACACTCGTCGACGGGGACGAGGAGGAGGTCCCTATGCCGCTCTGGGGTGCCTGCACCTTGACCGGGGCAGGCGGTTCACGTCGATATGGCTGCGGGGTCCGGTAGGGCTTTTGGACTTTTCCGGGGTTGAGCGGTGCGCGGCCGGCGCTTCGCGGCGAGGGCGGGAACTCGCAATCCGTGCCATATACATGGCACATCTGACATGTTGGGGAGTTGATACCTTCTTGCTGCTGGCATCTTGACTTGCGCCTCCGACATTGCAAGCAGGCCGGGCGGAGATGAGACCTGTACGGCCGGGGCGTGGGTTGGTCTGCTGCGACCGGCATGGCTATGTTTCTCGGGTTTGGCGTTTGACTACCTGTGTGACGTTTTGGCTCGTAGCGTAACCCAGTCCGTTCATCGGCTGATGACTCGGGGAAGTTGGACGGGCATTGACTTTCTGATATTTCCCCGCGGAAAGGCCCACAACCACCATCGTGGCCGACTCCTGGTTGAAAGGACGCTAGCAACGATTACCTGTTAGTCAACGCGCATGCTGATAAGGCGGAGGTTCGCCGACGCAGCTCCACTTGATCGTTACAGCCACTTCGGCGTTCAATCCAATTTCCCCGAAATTCATTGGCTTCCCCGGCACCGCATGGAGCCCACTGTGCCCACGACAACTCCACTCGTTCTCCACGGCATTCAGGTCAACGTTGCTTATGCCCCATTGCAACGCGGGGAAACACCCTCGATCCTGGGAATCTTATCAGCTTCATTGACGAGGATCATCCGATATGCTATCTGCGGCCTACATCGTCGGAGCAGCCCGCTGTCAAACGCAAGCGGCATTGCCATCAGTGACATTATCTGTTCGGCTCGGGGGCCCAGAGCAAAGAGTCTCGGGTGATGCCGCAGCCAAGACCAGGTAGATTCTACATTCTTCAACGGGGATGACGGAAGAGGCATGCATCCAAGATTTTTGTATTTCCCCGTTGGAAAGGTTTGAACAGCTCGTCCTTCCGAGCCCGTACATCTTGCCCTGTATTCGTTCACTTTGATGCAGTAATATTACAGCTTGATCACATTAGCTGTGTCCACTTCGTCCATCGTGTATGAAGGCATCCGGCCGAAGTCTTATACACTGCCTCCTGCAAGGTACCCTTATGCTTACCCCACTACTATATTTGGTCTAGCTTACATTCGTAGTACCTTTTACTATCCTGCCCGCTGTTAGATTTTCACTCCTATCGCACATTGCTTATCGCCCAACGCCGCCTATCACTACCACTATAGATGCCTATCGCCGCCAGCCACTACGATACGAAATACCTATCAGATGCTAGCCGCATCCCGTACGGAGCCTTTCTTCACGGGCAGGCATAAAAAGCAACAAGCAAATGATTACCAGCCGAACCGGCTTCTCTATTGGTGTAGTTATGAAAGCTATCAAGGTGATAGTGATAGAAGGGGATGGAATATGCGTGCTTGGTTGCGGGCGGTTGTACTCAATCCTTGTTACTAATTAGCAACAACTCCGCCTTGTTGACTTCCCCGTACTCTCCAATGGCCGTCGAAGTGTCTATAACTACAGGGTAACCCGAGCTCATGGGCCTGGAAATTGCGGAGCAGTAATCCTTCCGCCCCGGCAGTGCTGGATAGGGTCTCATGGCCGGCCAGGTCGAGTGCATTGACTAAGCCGAGATCCTCTTGCAACAAAACGGAATTTTGCATGTTCAGATGTGTGAGCTTCTCAAAATTGAGAAAGCACAGAAGAAACAGGTTCTCTAGGTAGGACCGCAGTGACAGGATCGGCAGTGTCAAATCCTCAGAACTCGGGTCTCATGATACGCGTTATTGCGAGAGTTCAAGAGCTGGCCTTTTGCCGATTTTGATAGCTGGACTACAGGGCTTTTCTGGAGGATGCTAAAGAGGATCATTTCGCGTTTGGCTGCATTCGAAACGGCGATCATAGAAATGCCAAGTTGACGATTACTGGCTCTACAGCTTTGCAACGCCAAACCCGCTCTGTTTAGCACGTCCAAGCAATCCCCTGGAGATATCCTTCAGCTTTGCTACGCCCATTAACGCCATTGCCCTTGCCAGTTCCCGTTCCAGAATGTTCAAAACTCCCTCAACACCCTTCTGCCCATCCCATGCGAGCCCCCATAAAGCTGTTCTTCCAATAAGACACAGATCAGCACCCAGTGCAAGCGCCTTGAAGACATCGGTTCCGCGGGTGATGCCTCCGTCAACAATGACTGGGATCCTCCCCCTCACGAGTTCCGTAATCTCGGGCAATGCCTCGATGGTTGACGGGACACCGTCGAGTTGACGTCCTCCATGATTAGACACGATGATTGCGTCCACGCCAGCGTCGATGGACCTTTGAGCATCCTCTGCCGTCAGAATCCCCTTGAGGATGATCTTCATCTTTGTTTGCGATCGAAGCCATGGGATGACCTCATCCCACTCAAGGCTTGAGTTGACAAGACGGTCCCGGTGCTCTTCTTGGATTTTGCTGTACTCCGCCGCCGTCTTCGCTCGTAGGAGGAGTCCCTCCGTAGAAATGGCGCCAAACTCGGCGTCGGCCACTGCGAGTCCCGGCGGAAGCACCAGCGGCGTTCTCCGCTCCTGGAGACGGTTGCCCAAGATAACGGTATCGACGGTCAGCACGAGAGCTTCGTAGCCTGCGTTATCGGCTCGCCGGATCAGCTTAGCCGTGAGGTCCCGGTTTCCGAGGAAGTAGAGCTGGAACCACGGTCGAGGACACTCGGGTCCGCGTTGAGGGATTGCCTTCTGGACGTCCTCAAGGGACGTCGTTGCGTTGCTGGAGAGTGTGAGGTTGGTCCCGAGGTTGGAGACGGCGCGGGCAACGTCAAGTTCACCTTCACCGCCGGCGAGCCTCTGGTACGCAGTTGGGGCAACCGCGATCGGGATGTCATAGCGCTTTCCAAAGATGGTGGTAGTTGTATCGATGCTGCTTACATTGCGAAGCATTTGAGGGCGGAGAAGAATACTGGACGGGAACAAGCTGTTCAGCATGCGGAATAAAGGTTTGGCTTGGAGCTCGCTCACTCGTTGTAGGCTGCGTGGTTGCGCTCGAGCGTGAGCTCATCATCGGCACCGGTTCGGTAGTAGTCCCACGCGGCCTTGGCAAGCTTCTCTCTTGCGATTTCTCGAACATCGGCGATATTCACTGGTTCATGAGGGGCTTCTGTACCGGCAGTCATTGTGCTTACAATTTGAAGAGTGTTGATTTTTAGATATCAGGACTCTGAGCAAGATTATTACGGTCGATAGTTTGGAGTATTGGAGAAAAACCGGGGGGTTGTTTACTCGACCGAACTGGGCGTCCGATCTCGGGGGCTGCGATGCATGGCTCCATATCCGCCCCGGTCTCGTGATCCGCCGCGATTGCTTAAGTCCGAAGATTGGACTCTATTCCGTATGGCCGAACTCTGGGAGTACCAATTGAAAGAAATGATTCTTTCGCGCGTTGGTATTGGAGCTTTATTGAACGTTGTGCAAAGTCGATGTGTGCCCCGCAATTGACGTCCTTCAGATTGGCATTCCTAGCATCTCCTCTGGCGTCCAATATTTCTTCATAATTTCTGCACCCAGCATCTGGACTTCTTGGTCGAGATGTAAAAGGAGCACGTCTCCCCACGAATCCATTTTGCCTTTGAGAACATGCCGCTCGAACTGGCTCCTGCGGGTGCGACAACTCTCCAGGTACCGCCGGAATTCTTCAAGTCCGTCATGTATTTGGCGGTGCTGTCCCACTACCATTGCGTCGTCTCCCCGAAACTGCGGCATTTTGCGAGCGAGAAGAGGGAACAAAGAGCTTTCTTCGACTTTGTGATGATTCATTAGACGATAAGAGAGGAATAACCCTTCTCTGATGATCTGGTCGTCGGTTATCGTCGGCGTGCTGTCGGGGGCGGTGCATGCATGGTAGAGGCGCTTCCAGGTTCTTCGAAAATAGCCATGCTAGATAGAATTGACTTAGAACCAGACTTGCAATGACATTGGCCATAGTCCATCGGCATCGTGTACTGACAAATTTCTCCATCATTACAGCAAGGCGGTTGTAGTTGTCGAATTCTAAGGGCGTCATCGGCATCGCGTAATCTCCGCTGACGCCTACAGCTTCGAGGAAGATGGCTTCCTCCGGGGAAATACAGGTGGAAAATGGTCCGCGGTTCATGCTACTAGTGAAAGCGATGCTTTTTCCAAATCTACGTAAGCAGTGTAAGCGCTGGGGTTATTCAATACTGGCTTAGGTAGCCTGGTAATCAGCTAATTGCGCACAGTAGGCATCAGTTGGATGCTGGTGTTACATAAACAACCGCGCCCAAGTCTGACTAATCAGCTCTCCTCCTTTATTTCGGCATGATGAAGAGCCATCAATGTAGAGCATTTGTCAGCGTGTCCAGGTTTGAAATTGTGTTAGGTATAGGACTCACTACATGGGCTTCAGGGACCAAAAAGGCGGTCAATATTAAACAACTTTTGCCTCAATCGTTCAACAAAATTGTATCATCAAGTGACTTCAATCATCATGGCTGCAGCGCGCCCCACAGGCTTGATTGCTAAAAAAGGCATTGAGCTTTTAACTTTCGGTAGGCTCAGCGACGTTGGCAATTGATATTGTACATTTTCGTTGCTAATCAAGGTCAGGAACCCCTAATGGTTACAAAGCCAGCATTGTCCTGGAGGAACTCAAGGAGGCCTACGGACTTCCGTTTATGGTGCAGGAAATCAACATCATGCAGAACATCCAAAAAGAGCCTTGGTTCACCGCACTCAACCCCAATGGCCGCATCCCAGTTGTTGTCGACCATGACAATGAGCAACTCGCTGTGTTTGAGGGCAGTGCGATCCTGAGCTATCTCACGCGCAAGTACGATACTGAGCACAAGATCTCGTTTGCTCTTTCGGATAATGACTATACGAGAGCTGAGACGTGGATTGGCTGGCAGCACGGCGGTCTGGGACCTATGTAACATCACCCCCAATACCCCATCCTGAATTGATAGTGTGGCTGATGAAACGGCTCCTACCAGGCAAGGTCAAGCCAACCACTTTGTCAGGTTCGCCAAGGAGAGGATCCCCTGGCCCACACTGCGCTATGTTGGTGAGACCGAGCGATTGTTCGGCGTTCTCAACACCCACCTGGCCGAGCGAGATTTCGTTGTTGGCCCTAACCGTGGCCGGTTTAGCATTGCAGACATCTCGATGATTGGCTGGGTTCAAGGTGCACCCATGGCTGGTGTTGATATCAATCAGTTCCCGTCTGTCAAGGCGTGGTTGGAAAGATGCTTGGAGAGACCCGCTGTTCAACGGGGTATCCAGATCCCTTCTCCACCCCACATGTCTGTTGAGAGCATGGAAAAGAGATTGAAGGAAGACAAAGAGCTTGCTGAAAAGGAGGCCGAGGTCAAGAAGCAGATTGACGGGGCTAAGAAGGCGTATGGTTATGTTTACACGTCGCCGTAATGAGCCAGCTCGTTTCAGGTCACTCGCTGAGAACCAGGGCCAGCACTGAAAGTGTATCGTCTGTCACGAAGAAGTGTTTCGGCATCATATATCGATTTAGATGCAAGGGCACGATATCATGCAGGGACACAATAGCGTATTATTGCATTTAGACAATGACCACTGGGCCTTTTGTTTTCTCCTTTTCTTTTCAATAAGCAGAATTCAAAATAAAGCAAATGTGACAAATAATCCGCTCAGTATGATTAGATGCACCGCTTCCAGAAGGACACCATTCAATCCATGAATGCATTATAATGTGGACTGAGACGCTCCTTACGAGATATTGCAGCTGCTTCTCTCTATTCTGCGAGCCATTCTCCGAATCAACCAAACATCTCCTCTGTTTTGCGACTGAATGCTCCGGCAACGGCGGGGGAATATGGGCCATGCTCTTGGTCTCATAGGTATCATTTGGTAAATTGCTTTTTGTTGTACAGGCTAATTCGTTCAATGAATCTATGAACTGGTCAGACGGCGAATAATGCGTCTATATATGCCCTGTCAGTAAGCGTTAGCTGGGTTGAACTAGAACAAGCCAACTCGCGCCAAGCTATCATTATAACAGACTTGATAATTAGCCAAGATTCTCAGTCGTAGGAGCAAGGAGGCACCAAAATTGCCTTCTTTTAATATTAATATTATTATAATAACAAACTGCTCTCTCACACATCCAGATGTAGGCTGTAGAAGCTGATATGCGTTGCCCACGAAATGTCAACATGGATCGTTAAATTCAACTCATCCCATCCCGATTGCGTAGCCCCACTATTTTCGCGCTAAAGTTGCGGTTCCGCCAATGTAGAAGGGGTTGTGGTGCGTGCCACATCAAGCCAAGCGATTTTTTGCTCAGCCAACCTCAAATTTGACGTATCACGCCAAGTTTATTTACGCCAACACCTTGGTATCACGGCCGCGGCAGCTACGGTCCACGAACCATTGAAAGATGAAAGAGCTTCTAATCCAACCTTCTGGTCTCTTCTGGCAGGACGATTTCATCACTGCGGAGCATGAAAAGAAGCTAATCCACATTTTCCGGCACGAGCTCACGTGGCCGGATCGCTCCGGCCGGCTATCGTTGCACTATGGCTACACCTTCGACTACAAAACGTTCGGCGTCGATCCGGACATCCCATTCACACCGTTTCCGGACTGGCTTGTTCCCTTAATCCCCACAAGAGAGGGTAGGCCGCCGGACCAGGTCTGCCTCCAGTACTACCCTCCCGGAGCCGGTATACCGCCGCACGTCGACACACACTCGGCATATGACCAGTTGTACGCGCTATCTCTGGGCTCGCCGGTACTGATGCAATTCACGCGACCTGCGGAGAATGAGACTGAGGAAGGAGACACGATGGAGGTTGACCTCACGCCGAGGAGCATGCTGCAGATGTCGGGTGACGCGAGACTACACTGGAAACACGGCATCAGGAAGCGCAAGACAGATACGCTGCCAGACGGTACGGTACGTAGGAGGGGCGATCGATGGAGTATCACTTATCGATGGATCAGGGAGCCGGCGATTTGTGAATGTGCCGACATGAAGTTGTGCGACACGGCGCAAAGAAGATTAGGGATCGAGAAGGAATACCGGTGGAAAAAAGATGATGGAGATGATGCGACCCAAAGATCAGATCAGACAGCTGAAAAAGCAAAGGAATGACCCTTGAATACCTTCCTTTTGTTACGTCTAAAGGAATACCAGCTAGGAGTAATACGGGGACCTTAACGCATCGGATAATACCCAAATAGTAGAGGTGCTTCGTCTGACGGCCGGTATGTCAAGTACTTGTATTATCCTGTCAATTTAGCATTTAAAGCTATATGCCTTTATTTCCCCCTGAAAGTATTTATACTGCATGGAGGAGTCTGTTGAAAGTCCTTGCCTAGATTGCCAAGGCAGAATAAAATACTCCGCTTCTGGCCTTAGCATTTTGCGCAACGAATTTCGGCGGGCTTCTCCGTATTCTTTCAAGTAAAATCTTTTAAGCGAGATCAAAGCTGCTCGTTCGTTATCCGGAGCAAGCGACTGGAGTGGCGGCGAACATCTGACACTCCGGGACGGCACGCTGTACGTAGTCGGGCGGTGGGCATTGTAAGAATTTGCGTCAGTGTCTAGTTTGCATCAGAAATTTGCTTACGATCATTTCAAGCTCACCTGCTGAGCATTTTATTCGTGCGGCCTAGTATGCAATCATACCTGAGACAAGCATGAAAACCAATATGTTGCCGAAATCATTTATATTTTACGCCAACAGGCCAGTTTCTCGCTATCTAATCATGTAATCCAATCTAGTGCGAGTGAAATGCAGGATCCAGTCCCAATGTCATGCGAATGCTTCCGCTTCAAAGTGACCACAGATCAGGAGCGCGACACGGTAAACAACGCACTTTTCACTATAGAATTCGGTTCTTCTCAGCTTCTTGGAACCAACACAACCTTCCAGTTCCCGGTGGCAAATTGCATAGTGATATACTGGCGGAAGTCAATGTTTTGACCTGGAACCTCAATGACGTTAAACCTTTGGAGGACGTTGGCAGCGACCATTCTCATTTCAGCCCAGGCGAAGCTCGAGATATGTCAGCACGTTGCTTGCAGATTTGAATTTGGCATGACTTACTTGATACCAATGCAAGAGTGCTTGCCCCCTGAGAATGGATAGTACGCATCCATACTGAAAGTCTGGTCAGTTCCGAGCAAACAAGGTGCCATAGTCAGATAACTTACTCCGGAGCCGGGGCGCCGTCTCGTTTGTCTTCTGGCAGCCACCTCTCTGGCCAAAATCGTTCAGCCTGGGGCCAATACTTTTCGTTCCGGTGTAAATCTCTGTATGAAGCCGAAACAACCGTGTGCGGAGGGAGATTGTAGCCACACAGCTCAACCCATTGGTTGCCTGTTCGGCGGCCCATCTCCGAAGCAATGGGATGAAGACGAAGGTTTTCCTTGATACATGCCTCAAGGTATTCGTATTCTTCCCCATTGCGTACAGCTTTGCTTGATACGATTTCATCGTTGAAAGACTTGGAAGGGAGGGAAGCCAGAAGCTTTGCACGAACGCCGGGATTACGAGCAAGTTCGAGGAAGAGACAGCCAATTGTACCCGATGTAGTTTCAGAACCGGCGAGGAGTATCTCGGCCATCTGGTCAACAATGTCGCGGGCGGACATAATGGTACCGGTATCAGGCTTCTTGCCCTCTTCAATAAGGTGCTGGAGGAGGTCTCGTCTTTCAACGTCCAAAGTTCGCTTGCGTCGCTGGACTACGGCGTCAATGGCTGTAATCATCTCCGCTGGCCAGTCAAACTCCATGTTTATGCCTAACGCTCGGAAGAATTTCTTGATGTAAACAGTCTATTTATTACAGCGTGTTAGTTACATGTATGATGTATGGGAATATTGGAAACTGGCGTACCTGGTAACGTTTGCTGAGGCCATCGAAGATGGAACGTGGGATGGAGTTCCAAATTCTTTCATCTACACCCTCCTCAATCATTCTGTTGGGATTGGTCTGGCCAAAGCCCTTTCCGAAAGAGCACTCTCCCATGCTTTCATATCGTTAGCAAGTTTCTCCTTGTCGCCAACAGGGCCCAGCTTGACATACATATCCAAAGCAACGTTGTGAAGGTCGTCCATCAGATCAACCTCAATACCTTGCTTCGCATAATACACAGGATCCTCGTTGATTTGTGTCTGATATTTGTCGAGCAGATCGCGGACAGTAGATATGAAGAATTGCTCGAGATTGTCGATATAGTTGACGGTGAAAGCAGGAGACAAGAAGCGCTTCAGGCGCTTGTGGGGCTCTGGGCGGCTTTGAGAGAACAACGTTAGGTTTTCTTTGAAAGACACAAAGGAGGAAGGACTTACATCTCGCCGAATAGGCCTGGGCTGAACTTATCTCGAGAGATCTCGGCGTACATGGCAACTTTGGGAAGGTCGGTCTTCACTAATATCTCCTTCATAGCCTCCTTGTCGGAAATCCAAATCTGGCGAGGGCCCAGACGAACAATCGACCCATACTTTTCATGGCTTCTCTCTACCAACTTCCAAATTGTACCAGTTGAAAAGAGATAGCGCAAGTGCAGTGTTGTAAGAGGGGCATACCAAGGCCCGGGAATATGTTTCAGGGGTGATTTGAGGGCTGTAATCTTCTGTCTGACTTGAAGCCCAGCAGTAACGATAACAAAGAAACAGATGGCAAGAATATAAATTGAAGACGCCATAATTGGATGTGATTGAGTCTGCAGTCCTCTGAATATAGCAAAAAACTATGTGACGCTGGCGAATGAATACCGGTCACTCAAGTAACTATAATACCAGATCTTTTCAGTAGCAAGATAATGAATTGTTGGTGCGAAGTTGAGTTGCCAGATCAGCGGAGATGAGGGAGATCCTTATACTTGTCTTACAATGGTGAGTGGTCATTTTGATACTGCTATGCTTGTCGTTAACAAGATGCCTTTGCAACTATACAAAACGGGTCCCCACAGTCCAGTATCCACTAACCAGGAGTATTGAGTTGTCAAATCGCAAGACAACCCAGGTCAAAGCTATGTTCCTCGCTGGAAAGGAAGACGAACCAAGTTAGCCACACGACTCAGTCAGTTCACCATCGCGCTATACCTTTCTTGTTCGCAAATGACACGCGGTTTCAACTCGAATGAACTCTATTTCTTTTCGAATTGGCCGCAACAACGCTGGGAACATCGTTCTGCAATTACTGGGGAGATGCAGGTTCCGAGGTTGTACTCGGTGGTGACAGCGCGTTTAAAGCTGCAATCAATCATACACGACTAGCGGATAGATCTCGAAGTGGGTCGTATCTGGTCAGGAGAGGTCGGAGTATTTCGAACACACTGACACGCAGACCCTGTAACACTGTTTAGGGAACGAGACCATGGAACACATTTCATAGCATCGCGGGAAGTACTGTCACGACACACCCCCTTATTTTTCCTAACGTGTTAGGGATCTTGGCGCTTTAACCTCTTCATCAGGTATTACATCTCGCCAAAGTTTAGCCGGCTATGTCCACTTTTTGTTATTATCAAGGCCTTACATAGTCTAAGCTTACTGGGTACCAGCCAAATTG
>MU846410.1:0-16959 GCA_030867225.1 Colletotrichum caudatum
GCCCCGTGGGAAGGCCAGCCGGGTCCGGGGTCCCCCTTGGCTGGGGTGCAGCGGCGGCGGCGGCACCCCGCGGAAGGCCGAGTAGCTATTGGCGGGATGGACGCGCGGGGAGGGGGGGGGGGATGAGGAGGAGGAGGAGGAGGAGGAGGAGGAGGAGGAGGAGGAGGAAGGTTTTTGGGGGTACGGGATGGGGTTCACATGCCCAACTCGCTCATCCGTTACTACTAGGTGTTTTCCTGGGTGGGGGTTTGGGTGGGGGGCGCGCGCGCGAGAGAGTAAGAGAGAGAGAGAGAGAGTCCTTGCATGTTAAAGCGACTCACTCGTCTAAGGCATTGGAAGTGCCTTTCGAAAGAGGCCATGGTCGAACCACGATTGGGGGGGGGCGCTTGCATTGCGATGAGTCGTCGTCGTCGTCGTGTTGGTTCCGATCGTGGGCGTGTGTGTCTGCAGACGGCTTACATGCCTTCATTGGAGAAAAACGTAAAATAAAACAACAACAACAACCCCCCCCCCCCCCCCCCCCCGCGGATGGAACTGAACGATGTAGGTATGGGGTCGGATGGGAAAGGCCTACCGGGTCCTGGCGAGCGAATGATGTCGAAACTCGGGGGAGGGACAGCCGCGCGTGTTCTCGGCGATCGTGGGCAGGTCTTTTTCTTTCTTTGTTATGTTCTATTCTTTTCCATCTTCTTTTTTTCACATTATTTATTATTTCCATGTTTTCCTTCTTCTTTTTTTTGTCTTTTATTTTATTCTTCATTTTCCTCCCATGTTGACGTGGAGCAGTGTGTGTTCGCCCCATCCTATAACCAAGACAAATATCGAAACAAAGGAACCCCCCCCCCTCCGAACTTGTAATGTGCCATCCGGCCGTGAGCTATTTTTACACCGCGTTCGGCCCATTCCAGTTGAACTCTCGTCTCCCGACGAGGTGGGCTCCGTGTTGTCGCCGTCAAGGTTTCACTTCAACCCTCCCCCGTCGTGCTGCGAGCTGGTTCGTTCCGGCTCTTTTTTAGGGACCACGTACGACCTGTCAGCCTCAGAAAGTGTAAAGCCGTTGCCAGAGTGGGGGGGGGGGGGTACACAGATGGCGGGGGAGATGGGGGGAGGGGTCGATCATTACGATGTTCACGGATCGTTGTTGATTTGATCACCAAAAGCACCTTATTCCCACGCCGCCTTCAGCCGTGGGAGAAGGTCTCTTGGCATACGGCCCCGAAATGTTCCCAAATCATGTTGCTTTCCCCCTAGGTTTCGTTGACCTGTGCCAGCGGCACCCCAGCGTTGATGAAGCGACCCTTTTTATTATGATTATCATTATTATTATTATTATTATTGCCATGATTATTATTGTTTTTTATATGTAGCGTGGATCGAAGGGATCGGCAGGGGATTCCCGCAGAGTTCCGGTTCCAAGCGCCCCCGGCAATCGGTGAGGCTAAATGTTGCGCGGCGCTTGTGTGACTACCATGCTGGCCAAAAAAGCAACCGGCTCGTTGATCGATTCACTTGCTTCCGAGGCCCACCAGCCGACACGTGCGGGTTGGTAGGTAAAACCAAGTGCTTGATAACAGTAAAGAATCCGGGTCCTTGAGGCCCGCATCGCGGAGCTGAAGAGCGTTGCAGCTGCGGACCCGACTAACGTAGGGCTGCTGTTGGAGCTTGCCATGTGCCAGTATAAGCACAGTCGGTCGCTATGTCAGGGGCGATGTCGCGCCCAATACCTTGGCTACCTGGATGGCAAGACGCCGTACCCGGCCGGATCTTGAATGCGAGTCGATCGATGCGCGACTTTATCCGCGACGTCGTCGGCATCTACGTTGGCCGAGACCCGGTGGCGGATGCGACGCAGCACAAGAATTAAGCACGTTTGGAGGAGGGGGCAAGGTGTGGCGGGAAAAGAGTTGGAGACCTACGATGTACATACAGTAATGCCTACACTGTCGGCCAGTAAGGCGGGCGGGACTAGTGAGCATGATTTGCTGCTGATAGACTTCCAACAAACATGCTCTCCGACGAGGGGAACCCTCAGCCATGTGCAACGACGACTGGGCCATGTGAAGGAAGTTCAAGTCTGACGTTAGCAGTCTGTCATTGGTGCCGTGCCCGCCCATCCATCACGGACCGCAAGCCGGCGGGGGGGCAATGAATGGCATTGAGAGCTGAAAACCGGGTGTTGTATCATCCAGTCTCTCTGCATCTCTCTCTCTCTCTCTCTCTCTCTCTCTCTCTCTCTCTGGATGGCCACAGAGCAGAGCGCCGTGCCGGGCAGCGAGCGCTAAGGCGAAAAGCAAGCACGAGTTGCGGTGGTGCGGTGTAAAACTCACTCGCAAGGCGCGCGAAACGCAGTGGCGTTTTGTGATCCGGCCTTTCGTCTCGTCTTCGCACAAGGCCCCGTCTTGCAACAAGGGAAAGAAAAAAAAGAGATGCTTCTACCTGGCATGCCAGTGAGACAGACAGGGCAACGACGGGAGACGGCTAATTGGAAACGCGATCCGCAGCAGCGCAGGGCAACGTTGGCGCTGTGCGTGAGCTGATAGCCAGCCAGCAGAGCGCCCTCTTCCCTCGGACGCTTTAACGGAGGGGGCTTAGGCGCTGCCGCCACCGGGTCGCGAGTCGTGACGCTAGAGCGGGCGGTCACTGCGGGATATCGGGCTGGGTGGTTGGGCCGTGAGACATTAACGGTTCTGGTCGGAGCCGTGTCGTGCCAGTTTTGAGCAACGCTTCTGGGTAGGAGGGGGGGGGGCTGACTGACTGACTGATTGACTGACTGACTGCGGCGGGCATCCGGCCTGCTGGGAGATACATGATGGAACCCAGATTGAGGAGTTTCGTTTGTTTTGCACGGAATGTGCCTCTGGCTGGCTGGTTGGTCGGTATCTCAAGAGTTTCGGCGCTGCTGAGTGAGTGAGTGGTACGAGGTGAGAGCCGCGCAATGCACTAGTTGTCGGCAGGTAATCTCTTTGACGACTGGTAGAAACAGCCTCATAAATGGCATTAAGGCGGCAGTCAGTGGCTGATGGATCATTTACTGACGGGCGGCGCGACACTCGACACACTAGGCGCAGATTAGCCGGGCTGGCTGGCTGGCTGGCTTGGGATGGGACTCGATCCGGCTCCGCATTCCATCGTGCAAGGCATTGATTGCATTGCTTGAATCGTCGAGTTGAGAAGGGTCCATCCAGAATGGAATGGCGAGGTTGGCGGCATGATGGAGTTGCATGGCATTCTAGTTCGAACATTGGTCTGATTCTCGATCCTGCTACATGCTAAGGTACAGGTACATTGCTATTATTCGTACGTATACTTGGTACGCTGTACCGGGGATCGTGTTAGGTTGTCGGGGGGCTTGGAGGGAAGGGGGGCATCTCCAAAGTAGACGATACTTGGACCATGCCGCTTTGGGGACCGTGTTGTTAATAAGTATAGTAAACTACGTATGTAGGTGCGATTTGGAACGCCGTAGTAGTCGATTGATCTACAACCCATGCGCTCTGACGCAAAGCGACTTCCAACGCATACTTGAACTAGTACGCAGGGCTTGGTACCAAAGACGAGGACGGACGTTGAGGGCATTTGACCTCCTCCCCGGTCTACCCACACTACACTGCTGTAATAATGGAGATTACAGAGCCAAGGAGCCGGACATCGGCCAAGATCGGGCTGGGCTTGCGCATCGGCGAGGCGAGGCGAGACAAGGTACAGGTATGTAGAGCAAATACTCTGTACGGATACTTAAGTCTACTAGGTTACTCCGTAGAGTACGTGAGAAGAAGATTCGCGCAAGGCGGTGCAATCAAGCTGGACGAGGAATCGTTGCGGTGCACTGCACTGCACTGCAATGCATGCATGCATACACTCACTCGGTGGGCCACCATACCTCCAACAAACAGCACAGCATCCGGCTCCGTCTGTCTGCCAAGCGTTCTCCGGGACGAGAGTCGCAGCGAACCAAACAGCGCACGGCATCAGACGCAGGCACGAGGCACAGTGCTGTCAGTTGGGTTGCGCTGCGCTGCAGTACCTATCAGCATCGCGTACAGGTAGGTAGGTAGGTAGGTACACAATGCGGTCTCCTGCACAGATGGAATGGAGGCGTACGTATCGAGCTGCCATAGGTACGCCTATATAGCTATGAGGACAGATGGCGGCAAGCCACGCGCAGGGCTGCGCGAAGGAACGGTAGCCTTTTCTTCTTCTGCTTCTTTTTTATTTAACGCATTACCCGTAGACCGCAAGGCATGTGCCTCAAACTCGCACGCGGCGCCCCCCCTTGCGTCGCCACACACTTTCAGGACTGACTCCAGATTGTGTGGTATCTACCATGGTAGTAAAAGTATGTACAGTACCTGCGGGTGTCGAGTGGATCCATCTGCTTAATTCGTCGAGGATATCGCAATCTCTCGGCGACCATCTCTGGCGTGCGTATGTACACAAGTAGGTGCCGCAGAGAGACGGACGTTGAGAGCCACAGTCGGGGAATCAACAAACACGGTTTGGCTGGCTGGCTGGCTAGCAACAGGCTAAGCTAGCCTTCCTTCTGGAATGAGGGATTAACCAAGGGCCATCCAAAAATTAAAAATTAAAAAATTGATTCCGAGGGGCCAAGGGGCACATCGTCTGTGTTCGTGCGTAGATAGATAGCTGCAGTACGATAATCCGTACAATATTACCTCTGCAGAGTGCTGAAGGTGTTAGCGGAGGAAGCATGTACCTGGTACTTGTCTTCGATGCCTTCCTTCCCTTTCCCATCCATCCATCTATCCATCCCTCCCCCGGTCGACCCTTCCTTCCCCCTCTCCACTCTCAATCGTCCACCCCGGTTGGTTGCACCACCACGTACATACTGTGCAGTTGCTATCTGGAAAGATCCCCCCCCCCTCCCCAGTCCGCTCCACACCCACCCACGCCTCTCTCTCTCTCTCTCTCTGCCTCACACATTTAACTTACCCTGTACAGTGTCTCCGCCCTGTTGGACCCTCCACTCATTGCCCCCCCCTTTCGCTTCGATTGATGAATGAGAGAGTGTGTGAACCTGGAAGAGAGGGAAGGAGGGAATGACAGACAACCGATAGGAGAGAGAGAGAGAGAAACGGAAAGCACCTCCCTCCCTTTTACCTACCAAACAAACGTAGTAGACTCGGGGCTATTCACGTCCAATTCCCCCTCTTCAATTCTCTCGGTTTCTTCATCATCTTTACCTACCTCACTCAATCAATCCCCCCCCCCTCTTTCCTTCTGTTCCCCCATCACTCCTTTCTCGCCTGGTGTCTCATTTCCCGTTTCCCCGTTCCCGAACCGCCCGATACCGCCAACCAATCCATCGCCCTCCTCCTTCCATGTGGTAGACACATCCGAGTCTTGTATCCAGACGCCAACCTCTACGCAGTAATTAGTTAACTGCCCACGCGACCCAAGCCTTCGGCCCGTCACCGTCATCCTCGCCCATCATCTGCTTCTCAGACTTGCCAACCCAAACCGAACCAACCCGTCTGTTCGCGCCCGCCAAAATCCGTCCTTGCGTCCAACTTCCCCAACGCCGCCATTGCGCTACGGTCCCATCAGCTTTCCTCTCGATCTCTCTCTCTTTCTCTCTCCGTGTCACACACACACACACACACACACACCGTTACTGCATAGTGTTGGGCCCGGATAGGACTGCATTACCCAGACTGCACAGGACAGCCACTGCATAGTCGCACCGTGCTGCTCTCACACCCCTCGACAATAGGTAGCACTGTCACCCATATCCGACCTTTGAAACCTCTTCCGCCCGCCAACTCCAAACCTCGATCCTCCCGGTACCTTGGGAGGGGGTGCCTTGCCGCACAGGCCGAACCACTTTTAAAGCATCTGCGCCTCCGTACGGAAACTGTGTCTTGGGCTCTGCGCCGGTGATTCACTTCAATGGCGCTTTAGACTTGACCTCTGGAGCTGGCACGCGCTCCTTTCCATTCCCCAAGCACCTCATCTTAGCTTCTCAAGAGCCCACCACCGTACGTACGTACCCAAGGCTGCTTTTAACATCCACGTCGCCTGCTGCAACTGTACATCCTTGCCGTTCCAGTCCCCTTCTCCCTTCCCGCTTGGATATTTACTATATCTCGCGAGCTGTTCGACACCACCCCATTCAACAATCAACAACCCCACCGCCCCTATCGTCCAGTCGAACTTACACCTTCGACTTGAGCACTCACTGCCTTCGATGTATACGACGACCTCCAGACGCCGCCAGCTACACACCAGACCTTCTCCCCGCGCCAGGGTTACGGCCACACCACAATCATGTCATTACCCGTCGCCATTCAGTCGGCCATATTCTACTACCTCGCATGTACACCATGTAACGAGATGAAGGCCTTCCGGAAGGCCAAGAAGAAGGCCAAGGAAGACAGAGAGATCAAGAGGAAGATCGAGATGGAGCAGCCAGGATTGTACCGCCACCCGGACCCCTTCCATACCAACCCCTTCTGGGCCGAGGAGATGGCTGCCGGCCCACACTTGCCCAAAAAGTCAGGAAGCAAGAACACGAGCCAGAGAGCCCTGGCAAGTGCTGGCAGGGCGAGTACGGCCGCCAGTTTTGGAGGCGCCAGCACCGTCGCCGAGAGCACCATTCCCGCGACACCCACAACGAGTACCGAGACGGGCCGGAAGCTGTCCGGCGATGCCTGGAACAGGGCCTTGTACCAGCGAGAGGACGAGGAACTCTGGGGCCACAACCTCACCGGGATGGGCCACAAGCTCATGGACAACATTGCCAAGGCTGGAAACACGGCGGGGCGTTACGTCGAGGAGAAGCTGGGACTCGAGAAACCCATCACGGACGAGGACCGTGACAACTTCTACCGTACGCCCAAAAACCCACCCGTCAACGAATACCACCCGCCCATCGTAGGCAGCAAGCCCTCCCGCCCGGACGCCCTCAAGTGGATGCTGCAGCCGCCCCCGCCGGCCAAGCTCATGGAGGGCCGTGTTCCCGTCGCGAGAACCGGGAGCACCAGCACCGTCGGGAGCAGGAGGACCATGGCATCCGAAGAGCCACCCCTAGACAGAGTGGTCCGCGAGAGGGCCATTAGGAAGAAGCTGCGCCAGGGGGAGAAGCCCCGCCAGGAAGAGACGCCTTCAGAGTCCGAGTTGATCGACTCGCTTATCGGCGGACGGTCACGGAGGGCCACGGTTTCCAGCAGGGGCTGGTCGAACCGCAGCAGAAGTCTCTCGCTAGAGTCCGAAGTGTCTTCGGATGGCGAACTGGTAGAGCGGCGAAGGTTGGCTCGCACGAGGCGTGTTCCCATGACCCCCCAAGAGACTTCTTCGGAAGACGACGACGACGACTTCACCCGATACCGCACCTGGGACTCGCTCGGAAAGTCGAGCCCCCGAAAGCGGCCCCAGCTGGAAACGATAAACAGCTCCCGCGCCAACACCAGGGAGGCGTTGAAGGCACGGCCAAACGGCACCAAGCCCAACAACGCGTCCAAAGAAAAATCTGACGTTACACCCAAGGCGTCGGTCAACCCCATCGTCACCCGCACAGCTGACGAAAACATGACCACCACTGTTCCCACCACAACGACGGCATCATGATGAAAGACTACACTAGGTCCGAGATCGAGTGGACTCTTTGTTCTTTTTCCTTTTTCCTTTCTTTTTTTTCCAAAACAAAAACCTCTCGCAGGCCCTTCTTCCTTGTTGGGGCCATCCACTGCATCACTACTCCTATGGATGGGCATAGCGTTAAGGGCTGGAGCATCTGCATTGCTGGGAAACGGGACCGGCATCGGCGTTTGGGAGAGACGTGTGCAAAACAGAAAGCATACGCTTTGGGTTATTAAAAGGCTGGCTCTCTTATGTTTTTGGAGGTTGGGTTTCTTTTTTGGTTTGGCTTGATGACGTTGCGTTGTTGCAACAAGGGCAAACCGTATCCGACCCTTTTGCTCTCATTCTTCACTTCTACGACCTCCAACATTTGGTCCACGCGCAGAGTCGCCATGAAACTTGTTTCTTTTCTTCTTCTTTTCTTTATTGTCATGGCATGGCTAGCAAGCAAGCAAAAGTAGGAATACGAGGGTATTATCTCTATTTTTCTTTTTCCCCAATGACTTTTTTTTTTTTCGTTCTCTTCTTATCCCCTCCACTTTGATATCCGTGGATCCAAGGAGTGAGTGAATGCCTTGTTTTGACTGTGAAACATGCCTCGACGGACCCTGCCACCAGCGCTCAAAGGTGCATCCCGCCGTCTTCGTCGTCGTCGTCGTCGTCATGGCCGAGGTCCCTCATCCGCTCCTGCATGGCCCGGCGCAGCTCCTCGTCCGAAAGGCGGCCGCCGCCCGTGCTGCTTGCCTGCGGGGCGGGTTGGGCCCGCGGCGCGGCGTCCATCCGGACCTCGCCGTCACGTATCGTGCCCGTCTGGAAGGTGCCGTCCAGCCATGCGGGGTGTTGCGAGGCTGCCGTCGTGGTGCCGCCGCCCGAGTTGTTCGCCGCTGCCGCCGCCGCCGCCGCCGCGGTGGTCTGTCCCGCGATCCTCTCCTCTTCAGCCGTCGCGGCGGCGAGACCGTTCGTCGCCGTCGTCGCCGTCGTCGTCTCCTGGGCCGCCGTGCCGTTCACCCCGTTGGCACTCTGGTCCGACTCGAGCTCCTCCTTGCTCCGGAACTCGTTCCACGAGTGGCCGCGGCCCTCGACCTCGTCGCGGATGATGCGCAGGCGCCCCTCCATGCGCTCGATGACGACGTCGTTCTCGCGGATGGCCTCGACGCAGTCCGGGTCGGGGCGGCCGGCGGAGGCGTCGGCGGCGTCGAGCGTCGTCGCGGCGCCCTCGGCGTAGGGCCTCAGCTGGGCGTTGGAGTAGCGCAGGTGCAGGACCGAGTTGCGGATCTCGAGGGCCTTGAGGTGCAGCGTCGGCAGGGAGAGCTCGCGCAGGGCCTCGGCGAAGCGGGCGGGGGATATCGGGCTCGTGTCGGCCGACGACATGGTTTTTCTTTCTTCTTCTTCTGTTGGCTTGGTGTTTTTTTTTTCTTTTCTTCTCTTCCTTCTTTTTTTCCCCCCTTCTCTTGCGAATGCGACGGGTTAGATATCCGGGGTTTGCGGGGGTTGGTGAAGGGGGAGGAAAGGCCGGTCGATCGGTCGGTCTGGGTCTGCGGTTGCTACTTGTAGTTGCGCAAGTGTGACCTGGAAAAGGAAACGAGTGGAAAACAGGCTGAGGGAGCGAGCGGGCGCACGATGACGATGATGTCGTGCGCGTGGTGCAGTGTGAGTGTGTGTGTGTGTGTGTACGAGAGTCTGGGACTGCCTGTCTGGGATGGATACCTAGTTAGGTAGGTACGATGTACACGTAGATAGGAAGGAAGAAGGAGGGCTCCTGGAGGGTGGGCGGCTCCGGGTGGGTAGATGCCATGCAACGTCACCGTCCCCTTCTGCTAGGTAGCTCTTCGGACCTGGGCGCGGGGTGGAAGGTGCAGTAGAAGGTTCCGGGCGGCGGGGAGCCCTGACCGGGGGGGGGGGGTTAAGAAGCACCCCTGGGCGAGGTTTCCTTATCGATTACGTGCCTGCCTGCCTACCTACCTACCTACCTACCTACCTACCTAGCTTAGCTGCCTAGGCAGGTGCCCAGGCAGTTTACCTAATAAGGTATCCGTACGGTACTCGTACCTAGGTACCTTACCTGTAGATGACGGGCGCCGCAGCGATCAAGTCACGCCCTGGCGTGTCCCGGAATCGATCCTCGCCGACCGCCGCAGTCCCGATCCCGCATGCCCCGTTAGCGCTAGGCTAGCCAAGTCAAATCGAACCAAAAGAATTTACGGTCCATGACACCTCCAGCGTCGAACCATCGCGACAACGACGCCGACGACGACGACGACGACGACGACAACGGAACGTGGCCCGAGGCACAGCGCCACCACCACCAGTCAAAGGCGGGCACGCCCCTCTCCCACCAAAGGAAAAAAAAAAACCAACCTTTTTCTTTCCTCTCTTTTTTCTCTTCGACCGGAGCCGGCGCATTGGTGAGCGTGTAGCTCTCCGTGCGCTGCGACAAATCCGATCCCCTCCCCGGCTCCAGGAGCCATGAACACCTCACTCGGCCTCGTCCACTCGCGATCCCTCCTCCATCTTGGCCTGCACGTCTCCTGCCGCCGCGTCGCGAGCACCAGCTACAGCGCCTCCGTGGCCGCCGCCGCCGCCGCGTCCCGACTCCTCTCCACACGCACGAACCTCCGCAAACCCGTCTCCAGCAGGCCACACGCGCCATGGCCGACGCTCCGCCAAACCCAATGGCCCTCCCCTGGCCTCGCCGCGACCTCTAACCTCCCGACACGAAGATGGGCGTCCTCCTCGCCACCGCCGCCCAAGTCCGACGCTAAGAAGGGACCAAATAAGGACGAGCCCATCCTCCGAGACTACATCGATCTCCCGCTGGACTACAAGGACAAGATCGGCCTGCGCTTCCGGGACGCCGAGCTCTCCCCCGCCGAGACCAAGGCCGTCTTCGGCCCCTCCCTCAAGACCGCCGCCGCGAACCGTCTCCTGCGCATCATGCACGGCCGCCGCGTCGCCGGCACCCTCGACGACCCGGCCTTCGCCGTCAACACGGCCGCCTTCACCCCGCAGCAGCGCGACGCCGCCCTCGCCTACCTCCGCAAGACCCTCCCCGTCGACGAGGTCCTCAACGCCGGTCTGCGCGCCGAGGACGAGCTCGCCGCGCTGGAGAAGGAGCTGGCCGAGAGCGCCGACGAGGGCCACCCCTCCCCCAAGCCCGACGAGGCGGACCCGGTGTACGGCTACAGCGCCCTCGACGCCATCCGCGCCAAGAACCAGGCCAGGGCCGCCGAGGAGGAGCAGGAGGAGAAGAAGCGCCTCGCCGAGGAGGCCAGGCAGGAGGGCAGGGACGGCGTCGAGGGCGGCGCCCTGGCGACCCTGGGCGTCAAGCGCCCGCCCATGAGCCCGCGCATGCAGCGGTGGACCGAGGAGGCGACGTCGGACCTCGCGGCCCCGCCGCCGCTGACGCTCGCCGAGCGCCTGCTCCCGTCGGCCGCCGCCGTCCTGCTGCTGGTCGGCGTGCTCTCGGCCTTCGCCATGGTCTACACCCCGCCCCGCGACGCCGACCGGCTGTACCCCGAGGTCTCGGCCTCGGCGGCGACCGTCGGCGCCCTCGTCGGCCTCAACGCGCTCGTCTCGCTCGCCTGGCGCGTGCCGCCGCTGTGGCGCTTCCTGAACCGCTACTTCGTCCTGGTGCACGGCATGCCGCGCGCCGTCACCATGCTCACGGCCAACTTCTCCCACTCGTCGCTCGGCCACCTGGCCACCAACATGGTCGGCCTGTGGTTCGTCGGCACGGCGCTGCACGACGAGGTCGGCCGCGCGAACTTCCTCGCCGTCTACCTCGCCTCCGGCGCCGTCGGCCTGCTCGGCAGCCTGGCCGTCTTCACGCTGCGCGGCCTGCTGACCGTCTCGACCGTGGGCGCGTCGGGCGCCGTCTTCGGCGTCACGACGGCGTACTTCTGGATGCACCGCTTCGACTCCTTCAAGGTGCTCGGCCTGCCGCCGGACCCGATGAACGGCCCCCAGGGGCTCGGCTTCATCGCCCTGATCCTCGGGTTCCACGTCTACGCCTTCTTCCGCCGCGGCCGCCAGACCATCGACCTGACGTCCCACCTGTTCGGCATGCTGGCGGGCCTGGTCGGCATCGAGCTCGTGACGAGGAAGAAGGGGGGGGAGGGGGCGGCGCCGTCGAGGGAGGACGGGCTGGAGAGGAAGAGGGGGGACCTTGTCAAGGACGCGCTGCCCCGCGAGGGCGGCGGCGGCGACGCCAAGGCGTGATTGGGTGCCTTGGGGGGGAAGATCTGTCTGCCCTCTGCGGGAAGAAGAAGAAGGGGGGGGGCGGGGGGGCACGTATAGTTTAGCGAGTTGTTGGGAACAACCCGGCTCAGGCGGTGAAGGGCATTGAAGGAAGTCTTCGGACTCTTGTATGTAATAAATTTGTACACCAAAATCCAGTTTCCACACAACGCGTCATGTTTGTATCGTGTTATCCTGCGTTGTCTGACTTCAAATTCGCATCAGTCTGCCGAGATCTGATATACCAAGGGGGGTAGTCAATAAGGACGAACTCGAGACGATGGTGAAGACAAAGACAAAGACGATGAGGATGAAGATGGAGATGGAAACGAAGGCGAGGGTGCACCAGACTGTACTGTTGCTTCAGTTGAGGACGGTTTTGGTCCCGGATTGTCTTGGTTCAAAGTAGAATTGGTAATGCGATGCCAGAAGTGGAGGGAACTAAGCTTGCGGTCGCTGTCGTCGTCGTCGTCGTCGTCGTTGGATCCTTGTTACAAGAAGATTATGTCGTCTCGAACCCACATAACAACGCTTTGCCAGTACTCCCAAAGGCAGCGCTGTTGAGGTACCTATGAAGTTTCTACTGCTACAAAAGTACGCAAGCAGGCCAAGCTCGAGAAGAAGCACCATGGTTTGGCTTGTCACAAGTCACTTGAGACTAACTGGGCACTTGACGCATTAGAAATACCCTGCCGCAAGAAAAAGGTACAACAGCTCAAGCTATGGTGTTTTCTCCTCTGTTTATTACGCCACGTTGTCGAGTTTCAAATTCCATCAGTCTACCAAGATCTAACATACCAAGGAGAGTGGTCAATAAGAATGAGGATAAGACGAGGATGAGGGCGGAAACACACTGTGGGTGTGTGGGAGTGGAAGAGAGAGGCGTGGATGCGAGACGGACTGCTGGGGATCTGGGTCGCGGCCTAGTTCACGGTCGTCGTTCATGGTTTCAAGATGTGTCGCACTTTCATCACCCAGGAGGTCGAGATCGGGGCAAGACATCGGGTGAACAAAACCGTCCGAGCCGAACAACCAGCCGTTGAGTAGATCTCCCTCGGCCAAGCGGCTCTGGCTGAAACCTCGAGCCGACGACGGCTTGGACGTTGTTCCGCCGATATCAACCGTAGACCAAGCGTTCTGCGTGCGGCAGCGTGTGGCTACTCCCCTCCCGAAGCCCGGAGGGACCGTCCCTCGGGAAGCTCGGTCTCGACCGCCGCCTTTCCCCCCCCCCCCTTGGCATTTCGCGCACCAGGATCAATGCCAACCCTCTACGGGACCGACAGCTGACCGAGTTGCCTATTCCGTAGCCCCCCCTTCCCAACGATCTCGATCCGAGTGGGCTGCATATCACGCGCGTTTCCTCCGGGCTTTCGACGTCGCTCGGACGTACGTTGCTTAACTAGCGTATAGGGCTATCGTGTTGCCGGGGGGGCTGGCTGTATAGTTTCTTTTTTCTTTCCCCCAAGATAATCGTCTCAATAGAGCGAACCCCACCCGCCGCTGACCCGTCGCACCGTCTCGCCAAGCAGTGCCGCGGCGTGAGCCACGCGCCCGATCGGGAGCGTACTATTGACGACCACTTTGCTTTTTTTTGTCCGACGTCCTGACGCTCGGGGAACCCTGCCAGGTCTTCCGGGATCCCCACGGGCGGAACTATCCAAGCTAGTTGTGGAGATGACCGGTCTGCCGGTGACTTGGTTCTGGAAACAGCAACGCCATCGCCAACATGGATACGCACACGCTGACCATGTATAATTGGGACGTCGTATGGCGCTATGACGAGTGTGAGTTGGCGCGGTGCTTCTCCAGCTAGTTTTCGAACAGAGTCCCCTTCTACGGGGACAAACACCCGAGGCCTCTTTGCTGACCAAACATGGGGAAAGTCATGGCAGCAACCTACCTGAAGATCGTCGCCGCTGAGTATTGTCTACTCGGGCGTGCCGGCGGGGTGCTTCCATACCGGTACCGTCAACGGCTGGAACTCGACCTGCCTCGCATGCTGTCCTCTCCCAAGCAGCTGTGCCTTTTTCAAGGCGTCTTTTATTCTCACCCTCTAGAGACAAGAAAACCAAGACTGTTGTTTCTCATCCCCAGGGCAGCAACAGCCCCTGAAGGATACAACAAGTTGAAGCGACCTCTGGGGTCTGGTCGAACGTGCTCAGAAGCGGCTGAACAGTTTCCCGCCTCTTTGATGTGCTACCAGTTGCTACGTTGCTCTGGCTAGGGACCGTGGCCGCCGTGGGACCCCCGGTACGACCGGCTACGCTCCCAGGTCACGGTCTGCAGGCTCGCTGGAGAGGAGCCGAACGTTGTCATCGACGCGACGGTGTCGTGGCGGAGGGCGAGCCTGGGGTAACGGCGGGCCGATAGTGCCGGTGATGAGTGGACTGACTGCAGCGGCGACAGCCTACATGGATTGATGTTAGCCGGTAGCACTAGGAAGGAAAGGCAGAGGGCTGGCCGGTCGGTGAATATACACCGTACCTCGTCCATCAGAGGCCTCTGGCGCCTCCCGTGCCCCATTAGGTCAGTGTAAGTCACAGAACCTAGACTCTTGTACATGATAGATAGCATTTGCATGTAAAACCCCATGCCTGATTCCTAGCATTCTCGTTGATAACCTAGCCATAGTGCCGGATCAAATCCTTCTGATGCTGCACACTGATACTTGGTCCTTGTTGAAACTGTAAACACGGGGAGACCCGGGCTGTCACTGGCAGCACCGTGTCGCGTTCTGGCACATTCCACGTCCCTGAAGTTGGCCCATCCAATAATAAGGAAGTTAATAATGATAAAGATGAGGATAAAGATGACAATGGAGACAAAGATGAGATGAGACGGGGATGAGAACTGGGATGAGGGATGGATTGCGGGGGTCCTGCGTCGAGCTCTAGCCAAGGTCACTTGGACACCCAGGGGAAGGCGGCGCCTGTTGTCAGGGAAATAGAGGGTATTGTCAGAAAATAGTTCCGGGGTTCTCTGTTATAAACTACCCAAATAAGAAATTGATGGGCTGCAGGATGGGCCAAGAGAGGCTGAAACTGTGACGGTGATGAGTTGAAAAGTCGAGTGACTACGAAACCCGGTTTCCCGTACTCGTCCTGCTGGTCCTCTCGTGGCAGTGACAGCCATGGCACCTGCCCAAGCATACAGAAAACCATGCATTGCTCTTGCCTCACGCGCTCAATCGGAGGAATCGGCTTCAACACCTGGCCTCCCTGCTTACCTACTCACCTGCCTACTTACCTACCGACCTCACTTTCCTCTTTGTTCTTCACCAACTTCACATCTACACCCATCGTCCCACGCGGATCACGCCCATCATGTTCAACCTCCCGCACCTTCCATCCGTTTCGCCGTTTGCCGACTGAGATCCGCCTGATGGTCTACTGCAACTTGCAGCAAGACCGGCCTGATTCAGTTGATGCAGACAAGTTGCCACTTTCGAAACGAGGTTCTCGACCATGCGTACCGAGAGGCGATTCCCGACGACGCAGCCAAAGACGTCGACAACAACCCGAGAAAGTCGCTACTTGCCACAGGAGCTGCAGGTGGATTCCGTTTCGGATTCTCACCTTGAACCTTCACCGCTTGGACTCGGAATACTTACAGCGTTACACCACTCTCATATTCCTTCCCAAGACACGCCAGCTGCAAAGTCTGTCTCTTGAGGGAATGGGCTCATACCCTCTTCTTCGCACCCTACTGAAAGAACAAAAGCTCTTGGAAATCGATCTCGGGAATACGGCAGTCGATCCGTTCCTGTCGAGTCCGGATAAGGCATGAAGGCTGCCGGCTTTTCCCGCGATCGAGAGTCTCGGCATCCCTGTGTGGGTTGACCACGATCGCCTTTTCAAAGTACGGTTCCCCCATCATTGGTATCTCGAGTTCGTCACTGATGCATGACAGTGCTTGCAACATCACCTAGGAAGACTGACATATTTGTCGATCGTGGTCACGTGGCCTTCCGATGATGCTGAGGTGATCCGCCTTGGCGAGCTGTACTTTGGCAAAGCCGAGAATCTCAAGTACTTGTTTCTCACGAAACCCGTGTACTTGCTTCATAAGCTTATTCGTCCTGCCGCAATCATGGTGCTGGTGCAGAAGGACTCGCTTCGGACCAGGTTGCTGCATCGAGGAATGGTTCTTCTACGCCATCTTGGGTCGGGGTTAGAAGAACCATGGGAACCTCACATATCGGAGTGGGGCAGGGTGCCCAGATCAGACTCGGGCTGGGCAGCCAGGAGGCCCTCTTTTCATTTGGATGGATGGACAGCATGCGTATGATCAGAGGGACAGAAGGGAGATATCCCTTTTAATCGAGAGAAATAGCATGCGCAATTTCATATTCTGATTTAACCCTACCTTTGAGATTGCCCCCTAAACCTTGGTCATTCTCTTATGATTTATGGTTGGAGTATGATAACATGAGACTCTTGGGGGTTATTCTTCATCTCTGGTTATTCAAGGATGCCCTGATCAGAGACCGACCCCTGATCAGAGGAGCTCTCACGTATCCAGGGAGAGAGGCATCTTGTGTTGTTTAGTAGAGGTGGTTAGTAGGAGCAGTCTACGGACTGCACCACTAGCGTCCATTCCCGCCCTTTCAATATATATCCCAACTGTTGTCATTTCACGTTGGTGCCCAGATGCCCATGGGGAAAGGCGTCGATTTGCTTCTGTCTCCTGGCCGACAGGTCGATCGACCCCTCGAGCAGGCATGCGGCCCGCCACGTCTCCACGGACTATTGAATTCAGATAGAAGAATGGACGCGCTAGTCTGCGCGCCCATGACGTCCTATCGGTTCCGCTGGCTCCCGCCATATACAGAGCACCCGGGGGTCCCGTTTGCTCTCATGCTTGTTTTACTTGAACGCACATCCTCACGAGGCCTCGTCGGCGGGCTGGAAGCGACCTAGGCCGCGCGTACCAACAAGAAAGGAAACCATTTTTTTTTAATTTTTTTAAGGAGATGCCGCTGGCTCCCCCCCCCTTCCCCGAGTTCGACAACCTCATTGTCGTGTACGCGAGGGAGAGAGAGAGAGAGAGAGAGGGAGAGAGAGAGAGAGAGAGAGAGAGAGAGAGAGAGAGAGAGAGAGAGAGAGAGAGAGAGAGAGAGAGAGAGAG
>MU846410.1:16969-27508 GCA_030867225.1 Colletotrichum caudatum
GAGAGAGAGAGAGAGAGAGAGAGAGAGAGAGAGAGAGAGAGAGAGAGAGAGAGAGAGAGAGAGAGAGACGAAATGGTTCATCTCTCAGACGGGTAATGGAAATTGCGACCTGCTGAGTAGCACCCACCGGAAAGTGTAAAAGGCGTCGTCGCGGATGAAGACGTGACCAAACCGCGTGGGCCAAGGGATATATAGCAAAAGAGACGACGACGACGACGACGACGACGACGACGACGAATGGTCGCCGCTGACAAAGGTTTTGGCTCCCTCGGATTGGCAGACGCACGCTTTCTTAGGCGCGCGATGGACGGCCCCCCCCCTCCCCCCCCCCAACCGAATCTTGCATCGATGGCGAGTCGCAATCTTGTGGCACGACGCACGCGGGCTGCTACCCTGGAGTCGCATCGCGAACGGAGGCCACCGGAATCGCGAAATGAGAAGTCGGTTGCTAGCGCAGGATTCGCTGGGGACGTCATCTCCCTTCCCTTCCCATCCTCCTCGTTCCGGTAGATTGGTCGCAGACGGTTCTTCTGGTTCGCCAAATGAGGGTTCCCATGCCTGGGTCAACCTGAACCCGGGGCCTGGGGGGGGGGAGATGGGGTCGCGTTGCCGCCGCCGTGGGCTATTTTGGGCAAAGACTTCTGCAGCTTACGGCACTACTACCATGGTATGCGGAATAGAAGGTTCGTCGGCGATACGAATGCAACGTACAATCAGATCGGAGGGCTGAAGTGCATTTTTGTACATCACAAGGCGCACCTTGTCCGTGTCCTCCCCCTTCTCCCCCCCCCCCCCCCCCCCCCCTTGGGGCGAAGGTGTGGTGTGTGGACAGTCGGCCGACCATGTCGAATCCATCACATCTCCAGCCGAGGGCGCGCGGTGGGCTCACTTACCCAGCATGGATATCCCTCTCTCGGATGGGATGCGGTTCGACTAAGCAGTTCCACACCTGTGCGTGCGTGTGTGTGTGTGTGTGTGTGTGTGTGTTTTGTATGCCTATGCATGAGCCTTGTGCGACTTACACAATGACTCGCCGGCGGAGGTGTCTCCGAGCCTAGTGGCTGGTGGAGGGCGACGAGCCGTCGACGGAGATGCAGGTGTCTTCGGGGCCCGTTCAGACCAGATAGTCTCGTCCCGCACGGGCGGCGATCCCGAGCGCGACGGTCCCCGCCCGCCCGCCCGCCCACCCGTTGCTGACTGACACACGAACGGCGGGAAGTGAGGAAGGTTGTTGCCAGCCACGGGCTGCGGTCCGGTTTCGCAGCAGCCGGGGCGGGCGCAGCTTTCTTGACAACGTCACGGAATTCGACGCGCGGTTGCACCGGGCAGTCGAGAGAAGAGGAATGCAGAGGAAAGGAGAGAGAGAGAGAGGGAGAGAGAGAAAGACAGAAGCAGCCGGGAGGGTATCCCCCGTAAGGCCCGCGTAAGGCCCCCCTTCGCATCCATCAACCACCGGCAGGCACCATCCTTGGGACCCGCCGGGACCCTTGCAGTGCAGGAGTTTTGCTGCCAAGGGCTCCTGTCTTGTCCAACATTCCTGTCTCTCGGTTGCGGGTCACACCGGCGGACGAGGTGACGGGCCTCGGGGATCCCGTCAAGGGAGATGGAATGTTCTCCAGAGAAGGGAGGGGAGTGGGGGGGGAGGAAGAGGGAAGAAAAGATCCGGCCCGAGGGTTCTTCTGGCGACGGGAGGGAGCGTCGTCGTCGAGGCGATCGGACGAGGCGAATACGATCGTCAGTGGGTTGGTTGGTTGGTTGTGTAACAAAAAACAAAAAAAAGACCACCCGAACCTGCGGTGTAAAAAAGTTCGTCCGGTCTCTGGCTGGAACGAACGAACGAACGAAAGAACCGCTCCCTCCTCCCCCCCTGCCTGGGGCGACGAGCCCGCGGGATCTGATTCGCGGGAGCCCGTCAACGTTCGGGAACCGGCAAGTTCTAGGCTTTCTCCGCCCCAGCGCCGAAGGCTTCATCCGGCAAGGGATAGTCGCGGAACGATTGGGCTCCAGACGAAACAATCTTAACCAACGGCCAGCGCTTTTAGTCATATGTGATGAAACGGACGGTGCCTTGATGAGAAGCATGGGCCCCAAGTCTCTGGGGTGGAGGCGCGAACTCAGTCGTCGCGGTGAAGGCGAGAAGAATGGGTATCCGGGGCTAGTATGTATGTAGTAGTGACAGGTCGCAAGCGAGGCGGAGGCGACGGGGTGGGAAGGGAAAGAAGAAGCAGAGAAGGCTTCCAGAATGAATTGAACCAAGGTGATAATGGCCGCAGGGATGTGTACGTATGTACGTATGTATGTACTACGTATGCGTGCCCGAGTCGTGCTCTCTCTTCTCTCTCTCCCTTCCTCTGGTACCGCGAAGGGAGGCCCTGAATGAATGCCCATTATCCCACCCTCCGTGCCAGCACTTCGTATGCACCAGGCTTTCTTGATGTACATCTTGTGAAGATTGCCGAGACATCCGGCACACCCGATTAACTGATCCATCCCCCAGTGCCATGCCATGGAGATCAGGGCCGTTCGTTCGACGAGAGGCTGCATAAATTCCAATCGACTGCCCCCCCCCCCCCCCCCTCTCCCCCGTTTCGGGAAACCGGCGTCGTGGCGGGTTGTGCTGGCTGTTCCCGAACGGGTGGGCGGGGGCTCTCATCGAACTTCCCTTTTATTTTTATTATTTTTTATTGAGGCTTATCTTGTTGTTATGCAGCCCGGTGGCATGTCTGGGGCTTGGCGCCAACGGTTCATCCGGTGATGATTCCCTCCCCAAAACGGCGTCAATTTTGTGTCATAAGATCTACGTTATAACATCCCCTATCCCAACCTCCAAGCCACACCACAACCCCCCCCCCCCCCCCCCCCCCCCCCCCCCCCCCCCCCCCCCCCCCCCTTCGAAGTAGGCGCAGTACCATATTCGTACGGATCAGGCGAAATGCTTGCTGCATGAGTCATGAGGGGGAAAAAAATGAAAAAAAACCAAGGCGTCGACTTGACGGGAAAAGTGGGATTTGGGGGAGCCGCACAGGCATGAATAAGGCGAGGGGGGGACACGGATGGGGTTTGCATAAGCGGTGGCGGCCATCCGAACTTTTGATGGGATTTGTGCTATTGCTGCTATCCAAAGGAGACCGGTGTCTTTGCTCGCACTTCATCATCATCGTCGATGTGCCGAACTCCGTACACCCAGGAAAGGGGAAGAAGATAGGGGGAGTGCAAACCCTTTTACTCACGTGGAAGTATCCGGAGCGCAGATCCAAAGACTAGCCCGCCCACGTACGGATTACCTCCTCCGGTTGCCCCCCCCCCCCCCCCGTGGAGTGATGTGTTCAACTAGCCTCTTGGAATGACGGTAGGCCCAAGACCTGAATCGGCGTGCCGATCGGTACACATGAAGTAGGAGGCAGCAAGCACTCTACTACTAGTGTATTACGTGCCAGTGCTGGCGAGGCAATGGACGGTGTGGTTGTGCTTTTGCTGCCCACCCCCTTCCCCGGTATTCCAAGAGGAGGGGGGGCGGTCTCGTTGTAAGGATGCCGTCCGGTATGCATATCGAGCATCGTCTGTCTGCATGGCATGGGGGGTCTGGAACCTCTCGCAGGCGACAAGCCCAATTGTCTGAATCACCGCAGGCTCACCCGAGCTTCGCTCTCCTGCCCCCGAGGGTTGTCGGAGGGCAACCTCCTCCCCGTGGAGATGGAAGAGGACGTTCCGGCTCCTGGTCGTGACGTGACGTGACGTGACGTGACGCCCATCGGTGGGGGGTTTGTTTTCCCAAGGCTATCGTAGAGGAGTCATGGAACGAGCCGTTGGAAGCTCGAGTCTCTACGGATACTGCGTACCAAGTGTGCTATGCCGGCATCTCGACCCACCTTTCTTTCTCCCCGACCATATATTCAATATTCCGAGTAATGCTTAGTTCCCTTTTACCTTGGTTACGTCCGTAAGCGCGGGCCAACGGTCGGTCGTATGCAAGCAAGGGTTCTTGTCCCGGGTAAATTGCTTCTTTTTCTTTCTTTTTTTTTTTTGCTTTTATTTATGCTTCTCCTATTCCTTATCCGGCGTCGTTCGCGATCGGACAAAATAAAGTAAAGTAAAATAAAAATAAGCAGGGAAACAGAAAGGGCCGAGAGGGGGAAAAATTAAATCCCCTCAAAAAACTTCTTGCGTTTCTCGGGTCGCGTCGCGGATTAGGAATCCCAGCCCTCACCCGAACAGGTACCCGGGCGTGTCGAGAACCTACTCTAAGTTCAAGGGTATCCGTTACCGCTCCCGTTTCGCGGCGCATCGTCGTCAGTGGTGTGGTGGTGAGCCGCGCGAGGCCCGTTCGAGCTTGTAAAAGTTTGTAAACCAAACGAGTTTGAGCCCCCGGGGGCCCGTGTCCGTGTCCGACATCCCGATGCTTGTCTGCCAACCTTCGGAGACACGAACATGGGCCTTCCCCTTCCCCCCCAGATCCTCATCTCTCTCTGTCTCTCGGCGCGAGTCTTGACCTCCTCGTCGCTTCTCTTCGTGTGTAACCGTCACCCGAAGCTGGCCGGGGAGCCGGCGATCCCTTTTTGGGTCAAAATAAACGAATGCCCGGGGAGGGGGGTGGGGGGTGAAGGCCGAACGTCCATCGCCGGGGTTGGTGGAATTGGTTGCCCCAAGGTTCTACGTTGCAGCGTGACATTCGGTACTGAACTTTGCATATTCTATGTATGCAGGCACTGCTTTTCGGGGGGGGGGGTGATTTTCAGGCACCAAAGCAGGGGGGTTACCGGGGGGAAGGGGGAAGGGCATATAAACTATTTCACATATAGTAGATGTTGTGTTAGTCCTCGTCTCGCCATTCGACGGGAAAGCGAGAGGAGGGCGGCTGAGAGAGCAGGGGGATGGATGTTGTGGGTGTGCCTGTCGCGTCTTGGTGTAACCACCACACCAACTCACACACACACACACACACACACTCTCTCTCTCTCTTTCTCTCTCGTCAGGGCCCCGGCCGAGTGGGATCGATATACTCTGTATGCTTAACGAGCGGAAATGGGCCAACGAGCGAGCGAGCGAGCGGAAAGGCCGGATTTTGCAGCGGGCACAGAAACAGCTGTGCCACCCACCCAGGCACGCAAGGGGCTGTCTAGACAGTCTGTCGTGACACCACACACCACACACACGCTCGTCGGGCTTTTTTTTTTTTTTTTTTTTTTTTTTTTTTTTTTGCCTCGCAGAATGTTTGCCCGGCCGCGTTTTGGTCCAGAAGGGCTTACAGAACTGCTGAAGAAAAACCTTGCCTCGCCGAGTCCGCCTGCGCGGGCCCTAAAGAAAGCCCGAGATGGACCAACGTTGTGTTATGCTCGACGACGACGACGACGACGTCGGAGGCAGATGGGTGTTGATCGAGCAGTCAGTTAGCTACTGACCCAGGTGCCACGGCATCATCATGGTGTAGCTGCCGCTGTGACACCGGCCCCGCGTCTTGTTTTGCTGCTCAACCATGGGCAGCTGATATCTCGTACGGTGCTTGTTGGAAGTCCTCCCCCTCCCCCCCCCTCGGGACCAAAACCGCCATGCTTCATAACCGTCCCATGGCATTGCCGTTGGCGATCAGCATTATCAATGCCCGTTCTCTCAAGAGTCCACCCCGGTTGCGAGGCTGGGCTGGAGTCCAGCCGGCGAATTGAGCCATACTTCTCCAACTCACTTATTGTATCTACCTTACCTCACGCTACCAAATTACACTCTATTCTCCGTCCCCCCCTGCTGCCCTCTGACCCTCCTTTGCATAAGTGGACCCGGAACCAACAGCGAGACCCTTCCTCACCCACAAGCTTGCAGGGAGTCCTGGACGATGTTGGGGAGTGGCCAGCTCAGCACCATACTAGTAGTAGAGTATAGTATAGTATACTATACTATACGTACGCGGGCGACGACGGGATTACTATCGACTCTTGGGGGTGGCAGGATCAAGGTTGATTGGGGGATGCGGCTGAATTCCCCTGTGGGTGTCGTCGTCGTCGTCGTCGACAAACCACGTACGATGTACAATGTGTGCATGTATGCGAAGGGGGGGCCCAGGAAGAGCAGACATAGTAAGCCGCGAATGATGAGGGATGGCAGGGCAGTCGGCGCGCGTAACCAGGTGTGATGGGCTGCGCGCCAAGGGGGAGGGGAGGGGGGGGGCCCATCACCGTGGTCACCATCGAGTCGCGAGCACGGAACCGGGGGGCTGAGGAGGGAGACATGGGCAGCATAGGCAACGCAACGTGGGTCGGCGGCATAAGCTCATAAGATTCCTTGGACGACTACGGATGCGGACGCAGCTCGGTCTGTCTGTCCGTCCGTCTGTCTTTGCCGTGTGTCCAGTATTCTTTTATCATCCGCCCCCCTCCCTCTCCCATTCCCACCAATTTGCCTACTCTCCCGGATTGCACAGCTGCGACGAAAACGACCAAACGAAGATCGGCAGTTCCATCACCCTCCACACAACCTGCCCGCCCCGTGTTTCTCAGTAGTTCACATCTGGCCTCCTCCTCCTCCTCCTCATCATCGAACCGGCCCGAACGAGCACGAGCACGGGCACAAGCACGCAAACACAAAACACACAAACACTGGCAGGACAAGCAACGACGATCGATGGCGCCCATGACCAACGCCGACAGTTTCCTTAGCCTAGGCGGCGGCGGCGGCGGCGCTAGGGGCCACTGCCAGGCCCTGACAAGGGCGGGGACAGCCGTCTGCAGACGGACCAGCGAGGATAGCGCGGACCGGTCTCACGGACTTTGGGACTATTTCCACCACGGGTTCGACGGGAACAGCGATCCCGACCTGCATCAGTGTCAGCAGCAGAAGCAGCGTCGGCAGCAGCATCAGCATCAGCATCAGCATCAGCAACAGCAACAGCAGCAACAACAAGAACAACAACATCAACATAAGTTCCAGCTGCAGCTGCAGCATCAGCATCAGCATCAGCCGCACCACCGGTCGCCCTCGCCATCATCCTACCTCAGCCTCTACCTGCGTCCCAAGTCCTCCAGGAGCCAGCAGACGCTCTCCAATGTGCCGCAGGCGAGCCCCGAGCAGCCGGGGACAATGGGGGCCGCTGCGCGGTCGGCGGGCTCGTCGTGCACATGGCCGCTGAGCATCGCCAAGTGCCACGAGAAGAAGGGCAGCAGCGGCAGCAGCAAGACGACGACGACGACGACGACGACGACGGCAGCGACAACGACAACGACGACGACGATGCAAAACATGCGGGAGACGCTGTCCTCGGCCGGGTCGGCGACGATCGTGGTGGCCCCGCCGCCGCTATCACCGTCGACGGGGTCGTTGGGCGCGGAGATGACGAAGCAGGAGTTCGAGGCCCTGCCAGAGGCCATCCAGCGAAAGGTGAGACGAGGTTTTTCTTGTTTTGTTCTGGTTGTTTTGTGTTTCGCCTTTATCGGTCATATATCACAAACCCCCCCCCTCCGCGATCTTACCTGCATTTGGTGGTTTATCGAGCTTGCGTTTCTTCTTCCAAGCCTTTTTTCTTATTTTTATTTATTTTGTTTTTTACTCGATATCATCTTCTTTCTCCTTTCTTTTTTTCTCTTCTCCCTTTCCGCCGTCTCATCTGCCGGGCCCCCCCATTTGCGACGATCCAGCAAATGTGATTGCCGGATCGCTCACGTTTGCTGGATCGTGTCTGCTCTGTAGCGCAGCCTCACCTCCACCGTCCCCGGCCAAGCGACCGAGAGACCACGCCGTCGAGAAGGGGCTTCGAAAAATTCTTTTTTTTCTTTCTTTTTTTCTTCTTCTTTTGCTTCCCGAAACCTGGCACAACTTCTATGGCCGATGTGGCACAGACCCCCATCTCTCTGCAAGGCGGTGTCGAGGACACTTGATGAAAATGGAGAACGCGAGTCGGTCAGTTACGGGGCAGCGAAGAAGTGGCTCGACGCCCACCTCGGATAATGTCCTGGGTGATGATGATGATGATGATGATGATGACGACATGGGTTGTATGGGTGAGAGTAAGATGAGGCGAATTGAGAGAGAGAGAGAGAGGGAGGAGCTTGCTTGCGCCGTCATTGAGTCCTCTCACGCTCTCACACACTCTGTCTTACTCTCACATATTCACTCACTCACTCACTCACTCTCACTCACTCTCACTCACTCTCACTCACTCACCGAGCCGCTGGAAGGGCTCCAGATCCAGGGGCCACCCCACCCACCCACCTACCTACCCCTGGATCAGGTACCGGGATACATGGCCAACAGACAAGCCCCGGCGAGACTCCCCTGAACTCTGCCTGCACAGCTGCAGCCAGGGGGAGGGGGGGGGCCAGGTAACATGTCAAGGCGAATTGGCTCGCTGTCAGAAGCCCCGGGGCTGCTGTCATGCCATTCCCCGTCCCTCCCACTCCGCCCACACGCATATCTTGTCTCCCCCCCCCCCCCCGGGAGCTCATCATAGGCTCAAATCTCACTCTTGCCTCATGCACCTGGCTCCCAATCTCTCGTCCCGTCCGGGCGGCCCAGTCGATGTATTGGTCAGTCTTGGACCAGACACACGCACGCACACACACACACACACACACACACACACATACACACACATACACGAGAAGCGGGCGCGAGTGGCCTCTTCTCGTTCATGCACATGCGTTCGTTGCATAGCACAGCACGTAGCCGCTGAAGACCGCCCGCGCGAAAGAATAAAAAGAAGTCGAGTGGACGAGGGCGGGCGGGCGATTGATTGGCCGGCGAACCATGTCATGTCAGATTGGCATAGCGGGAGGGCCGAGAGACGTGTCATCGCGACCTTGCATCGGGCGAATGGCCGACGTGCCGAAGACGAGACGGACTCGCAGAGTACCATCATTATCATCATCATCATCATCATCATTGTCGTCGTCGACGACAATAACGACAACAACAAACAACAACAGCACTGAGCCCGGTTGCATCTCATCTCTTGGTTTCGGACATGGTTTGACCACCTTTGCCCTGCCTCACCTCTCCTCTCTCTCACTCTCTCTCCCTCACCTCTCACACACACACTTGTCGCGTCCTCGTCCCAACATGCGATGTGGACGCGCTCACACTCACTCACACACACACACACCCCTCTCCCTTTCCCAGGTTTAGCCGTCATCGGCCGCCGTGGACCACGAGTAACTCTCCCGGTGCCTTGGTGGCCGCCCCCCCCCTCGGCCAAGGCCGAACGACATGTCTCACTCCACACATGCAGAATCTGGCCCGAACATTCGTCATGTCTTTGTGTGTGTGTGTCTGCTTGTTCCCTCCTCGTTCGTTCCTGTCCCCGTCCCCGTCCCCGTCCCCGACCCTCGCTGCGACGGCGGCGGGCCTCTCTTGGTTCGGGCACCACCGGGCACCTTTCAATTCCCACATTCCATGTACCTCCCCTCCCCTCCCCCCCGGGCCGCCAAGTGGTGGGTGGGTGGGTGTCGTCGGCCAAGGGGAAAGGCGAGCTAGGCCGCATACGCCGTTGGTGTCTCTAATGCGGCGTGGACTCTCGTTGACCTGTACCTGGCGTTAGTTAGTGCTGGGCAACCCGTCTAGCCGATCTCTGTCCATCTGTTTTCCTCTCTCTCTCTCTCTCTCTCTCTCTCTCTCTCTCTCTCTCTCTCTCTCTCTCTCTCTCTCTCTCACCATTGTCCCTCGGGCCCTGGTGTACCCAAGTCAAGTCTGTCCACTCCACACGCATCCATCCGCACTGACGGCGCCCTGATGCACCGACCTGGCTTGACATGCATCATGGACTCCTTCCCACACACCGTCCGACCCATTGCACAATAGTATAGTTTCCTACTTGTGGACAAGTCTCTCTCTGCACCAGCCACCGGTCGGCCCTGTCTCGTTCATCCGTTGTCGGACGGCTTGAGGCTGAGGGGGGGGGGGGCGTTGCTTGCTGCATTGCATGTATTGTCGTCCGTCGATGGAAGGCATCATCCTAGAAGACAGAAACCCAAAGGCTTGCTTGGCCCTGCCTGAGCCGGGTCTGAGGCGTTTCTTGTATGTGTGCTTACCTCGGGCGTGCTGGATTCCAAATGCGCAGTATCCGTAGTGTTTTGGCTTCGAGTGAAGCTGGGTGGTGGTGTAATGTAAAGCAGCCAGCCAGCAGGCAAAAGAGATAGATGCATGCATGCATGCACCACCGTTCGTATCCACGTATCCACGTACGGGCGGGCGGGCGGGCGGACCTCACCTCTTCTTAGTCTATCCTTTCCTTATCCTGTCATGCAGCAGGCAGTCTGAACCATTGATCCTTCAACATCAAGTTCCATGTCATTGCCCCCCCCCCCCTCCCCTCCCTTCCCCTCCCTTCCCTTCCATCTAATGTATCTCTCGTAGGAGAGGGATGCAACGCAAGTCCCGTCCACTGACCACCAACGCAACGTAACGCAAGCGCGTGCTAGCTAGCACGGCCTGGCAACACGACGTCTCTCCTCTCCTCTCCTCTCCTCTATTCCCCTCCCCTCCCCTCCCCCTCCTACACCCCACCTCCCCTCCTCCTCCTCCCCAATTCGCTCGAAATTCTTACACTTGTCTGTTTGC